>VYYJ01000175.1:0-88871 GCA_021029165.1 Cyphoderus albinus
CCAAAAGTCTACTCTATCAAATGTATGTTCAGAAATAACCGTTATGTGTTACCTGATCTTGATATATTCACCGCAATGAAACTCTATCAAAATCACCAATTAATATGGAGGGGCACTGTAAGTGCACATACATAGGTGCACATTGTGTACATGTCTTGGTTTCCTAGTTTATTAGCTTGCCGTAGACTGGTGGTGGCACAATTCGAATTGTTTGGAACTCATGGGAAGAGTTCCATCGCTTAATAATAGCCAATTCATTCATGGCAGTCATTGTGTGATAGGCTCGGCGCAAATTATTATTATTACGTACCTAGGTGTCACCATTTATTTCAAAGCAGCAAATGAGTAACTTTGAAACGACTGTCGTGCCTTACATTAGTGAACATGCGTGATCATGGATGAACCATGATGTTTTATTTCTCTTGCTTTTTATGTCATTAAACTAAGGTTACAATTTCAATTTCATCGTACGTGGTACTTCCATGTAGAAAAAATCTTCCCATAATTATATGCGCCTGTGCATACTACCTGTTGTTCAATGGAAACCGTTTTGCTCTAGTTCTAGTTGTAGCCTAGCTAAGCTAAGCACACATAATTGCTAGTAAAAGAACATATTTATTTGACTATAACAGTTACAAATCAAATAAGTAAGCAGCTGCGAACGAGCATTAAGGAGAAAGGGAAATTCTAATAAATTCTACGAAGTAGTAGCGACAGAATGGTGATAATAATAAAGGCCTCTCCAAATAAATCCTCTTCCGTTGTGTGAGGAGTTTTAAATTGAACAAATTTTACGCTTTATTAAGTCCTCATTTAAATTCATAGAAAATGCTTCTCCTTGAGAAAGTAAATGTTTGTAATGAGTGTTTGTAAATTGTCTAAAGTAGGATTACATATTGCTTAATATGCTTATATATTCATAGGTAGGCAAGGTGTCAGCAGTCTAACAGGTACAAATAAAATTTGACGGTTAGCGGGGACGCAATTTTATGAATGGCGAGTTGTTTCTTTTCTGTATTTTGCAATCCATTTTACTGGACTGAAAATTATAGTTTCATTTCATCGCTTATTTATTGTGAGATAATGGAAGTATTGTACTAGGGTCATATTAGCCGTTGTTATGAAGCTACATAAATGCGGCAAGAGGTAGGCAGCAAAGGGTAAATCTTTTGTTTACTTCAATACATTTCTAGAGTCGAGCCGGGATCAGTACAATTCACATAGATTACCCTGTAGTGTCATTAATGGTGCGTTATACATAATTTAATTTATATTGATACATTTGTGCCCACTTGCCTATTCCAATAGAAGCAAGAAGAACCAACAAAGGCCCATAAACATGTAATATTTCAAAGTCCCATGTTATTGTTTTGTATGCATTTAATCGTCAATCGTCCATCGCCTTCTTTGTGAATTACATTAAGTCATGCCGTTGTTGTCATTGCTGTTCAGTGTTCAAATTTTACTTTACCATTTCACATAAATTGCGTTTTATGACCGTCATGATGACGGTGCATAGATTGATGACTAGTAGATTATTCTTCGGCACGATTCTGAAAATCTAAAAATCCGCTTACTCCGTAGGATGCACTGCATTTCTACTCAAATACTCATAGCGTTGTATTGTATTCAATGTGTCGGCCCGCACACGTACATAAAATTAATGGAAAGATTAAATGGGACTTGGGCATTTAATCCGGAACACAAGAGATGGGAGCGTCAAAATGCATCTGCACTTGCAGTGCTGTAAATTCCCATGTCTCTCTCCGACTGGCCAAGTTACACTTCTATAATCGATGTATGGTAAAAGGAGCTTTGATCCGCAGAGTACTTCATGGTCAATCTGAATGAAAAAAGAATGGTTGGAGGAAGGTTGTGCACTGGTGCGCTTTTATGATTTCGGTTCCGTTTTGTTGTAGTGTGGAGTGCATTGTTAGAATTTCATTATCCAGATTCCAGACAGCTGCATAAGATCAGACAAAAGAACTCGAGTGACAAACTATGTTGAAATATTCTCCCATCTCCAGTTACGGCCTGCTCCGGCCTTACCGTTTGTTAGACATTTAATATATCCTCCTCAATGTTCTCTACAAGGTCCCGACCTGCATGGTGCGCAGGATTTTATTATGGAATCCGTTTCCAGCGGATTAGAAATGTACAACGCCCTGCGTTTATGCATTTTTTATGACTCGTACATTTCGTTTCTCTTTTCTACTTTTTTGACCATGGTCACGCTGCCACAGCTTCAGTGCATCCTACACAGCACATTCTTTATTAAACCGTGTACTTTCATCCTGCAACTTCACAATAATAATGCAATCATGCACCTATTTTGCTACAAAACCACTTTAATGCAGTTGTTCGGCTCGGATTACGTAATAATAATTTGGTTCAACACAATTTTGTCAAAATAATCATATTCAGCAAATTATTGGCAAGTCTTTGCCTCCGACAAACTTCGACCAGTTGACACATTTTTGCAAATTCATTGAAAAAAACCTTGTTGAATGTATGTAGATGTGTGCTTTGTAGAAAAAATAATTGAATTGAATGAGACATGGTAGAGACATGACCACTTGTCACTTTGATAAAGTGGGAAGAAGTTATGTCATATTCAAGGAATTGTACACTTGATAAGAAAGCTAAAACCATTCAGAGTATGCGTCAACCTATTCCATAGGATTTCATATGGGGCGGCATGTTTTATTAAAGTAAATAAGTCAAGCACTACGTCACCTCTTTCTTGCTGAATTGTTTTCAAGATCAGGACCTTCGTGCATTTCCGAAGTTATGGCTTGTTGTAGTAGCTATTACATCATCATCAATATTATCATTTAAATCGATCTTTTTACAAGGGATAAATAATTCATGGTTTCAATAATAAATGAAGCCTTATTACAAATTGCATTATGGGAGATGACGGCGATTTCAAGTAATTTCCACTTTGCTCTCCCCTATGCCACATGTTCATACCAACAAGTAATTGCACCATGTTTTATGGTTTTTCTTGTCTGTGAAATTGTAATCTTAAGCCGACGATAGTTTCAGTTGCTAATAAAAAGCTAAATTTTATTATCTATTTCTTCGCTTCAAGAATTTTTACTGCTGGGTTGAAGAGAGGATATCAGTTAGGTATTTTAGAAAAACCTCTGCTCTGGACTGGAAAGTCTGATCAAATGGACGAAAATGAAATGTTACATTGGAGAGCAATGAAGAAAGAAAACAATTAGCTTTTTCTATTAATGCATTGTGACCCCAATTATAATGTAGCTGTTACTCCACAAGCTGTAAATAGTTTTTCTTTGTAATTGAAAACCAAGTGAAATGGTAATTCAATTTGAGATAAAAGAGATTATTTTAGGTCCAAAATGATAAGAAAGCAGACGTTTTCATATCGATTGGAGAGCAATGTGCGTGAACAGCATTTTTAATGAGTCACACTCTTCTCTTATTTTTTACTTTAATCATTTATATAAATTGCATTATATAAAAGCTTTACATGGACTCTGCCGCTACCGGCTAATCTGTTCCTTATAAGCTTTCAACGTTTCCATCTCAAATTAAAATGGAACCGAAGGTTTTAGCCAGTTTTGCATCTCAATTTTATGTGACTTGTCTGAGAATGTCTAAAATGTACTGACAAAATGATAATATGTCGAAATGTATCTCAAATTTCTTTTATTTTACCCGTCGGATTCTTCGATACAGACAAAGCTTATCGTCAAATAAGTTGATTTTCTGACGTTTTGTCGCTATTCGTTTGTTTCATTTTGCTTAGCGTATAGTCAAGATTGTAAGCAATTCAAAA
Source organism: Cyphoderus albinus (assembly GCA_021029165.1). Classification (NCBI taxonomy): domain Eukaryota; kingdom Metazoa; phylum Arthropoda; class Collembola; order Entomobryomorpha; family Paronellidae; genus Cyphoderus; species Cyphoderus albinus. Next base: position 3,809 of record VYYJ01000175.1, read on the forward strand.
CGTTGTCGATATATTGGTTCATTGAAGCAAGGATTTGCAGTGCTTCACACTGAAACAAAATTAGTTTCTTAAGAATTAATGTGAATTTTTCATATTTTTACTACCACTAATAACAATAAAGTTCTAGTTTAATTGGAATGCTGTAGTTAATCATTTTATCTGCTTACATTTCATACTTTAATGCAGACCACGTATTAAATATTACACGATGGAATGCAATTATTTATAAGTATATAATCGATAAATCGACTTCTATATAATATTATACTTATACAATTTATATAAATTTACTCCGACCGTGTTTCATGAAAGTTAAAAATTTAGTTCAGAACTCATGTTATGTAGAGAAAATAAAACGGCGTGAAAAACTACGACTGGTGCCATTTTTATTTGCTCACTGGCGACTGCAATTTTCCTTTAGACTTCAATTGTTTTACTGTAACCTAAAACTCTGATTTTTCGTCTTTTATGTGTTTGTTTGCTAGCTGGAATATTAGCGATTAAGATTAAACCAAACTGAAGACCTCAGTGAAACTTAATCTTCTCGTCTCTAACTTTATTTATATAAACACGAACAAACATGTCTAATTGTAAAAACTCGAAGTGACTATTCTTCTACTAACTTTATTTTGTCTTCAAAGTCGGTTCAATCTACGAATCTCATTGACAGAACTCAAAATTCTCCAGTGTGTAGATTGAAGTAGAATGTAAAGAAGAGCTTAAAATGCAGTTCCTGTTTATTATTTTTAAATTAATTCCGTCTTGAGAAAGTATTGTTTTTGCCACCTACTGCGTTTATTTATTTGACAATGTTTACAGAAAGAGAGACTTATTCAAATGACTACGCACTTTTTCTGCGTTCACACTGATTTACGCAAGCATTTATAATCATTATGAGTTCATTCATTCAAAGTCACGTAACAAAAACGAAGTGGTTGCTTATTCCCTACTCGATCAATTGTGCTTCGATGCCAGAAAGGAAGAAACCGTTTATGGCATTAGAAATGTCTGAGCTTGTTGGATATACTGTTAAGTACGTTTTTATCACTTCAATTTCGAATACATTTTCATCATGTTGAGGTTATTTTTTCCTCTTTGACAGTTTATTTTTATTCCTCATTTAAAAAAAAAATTAAAGTTTTTGCCAGAAATTTGGCTATAGAGGTTGAAATACATTATGCCTAACAAACGTGTAAGTGTGGTGTATTTTTAATTATACCAACAGTTAATAAAATATTATGAAGCTGTAGTTATGGCTTAATAACAAAGTTGCCGCTTACTACAATCAAAGAATTTCGCCGACAAATGTATAAAGGTGACATATAATGTGGGAAAGCAATTTCTCTGGTCATCTCAATGACTGAAAATATTCCTATTATTTATGGGATACACGTTACATTCTAACTAAAATTCATTATTTGTTTAAGAGTTAAACCATTGCAGTCGTTAACCATCTAAAGTCAAAGTTCGTTTCTCATCGGAGACTCTTGCTTGTTTAAATTGCATGAGTTGTAATTTTTCCAGTCCAGTTTGCAATGCTTGTATAAATTCAAATATTATTTTACCACACATATTGATATTGACTGTGAAAACAGCATTCTGACAATGTTTTACTAAGGAGTTAGTATGGTTTTGGTTAATATTCTTTGCAGCTATAATTCTTATGTGTAATAGTCGAGGTAATCCTGGAATGTAGCTAGCCTTTGTACTGGGGATTACCTCATCCTTTACGTTTTGCTGGTGTTGATACGCTGCCATTTCCTTGTCGATTCTGAGAATGAGCAACTTTGCAAAAAACGGCGAGACGCCGATGATGATGTCACAAAAATGCGTTGACTAGAAAGAGGTTGTCATTGAAGAGAACTTCCAAATCGAGAAGAAAGCAACGTTTGTTGAATGTGTAATGCGTTCATTATAATAATGTTCCATTCATGTGAAACACAACTAAGTAAATACACACTGCTACAGCGTCGAGTGTTTTATGTCTGCTCAGCTAACATTTGCACGATGGCCGGCGTCAGTTTTTTATCAATTCAGCACCACGACTAACAACAACCAGTCTTTGCATGGACGACTAATCGAATAAAATACTGTTTCTAGCGTTGTATTAACCTGCGCTGGTGGTGTTTTTTCTCTTGCCCATTTATGAATGAATGCGTACAACGCCCTAATAACTTGTTGCAAGATGCAGTTCTGTGAGATTTCTTTCCTCTTCATTCATTCATTAAGACGATTTCATGAAACGACGTAAACAAAACAAAGATTTGACTCCACCAGCCATGAATTCTTACTTGTTTCAATTGAGATACATTGAACTAATTTACACCGACACAGCCAATGAGCCAGTGGCACTTTTCAATTGCGAAGTTTAAAGAAATATGTTCATTGAATTCAACATTTGCATTCCAATTTTTAATACAATTAAAATTTTGGCGCGTCATGTCTTGTCACCATGTAAACGCCAGCGGAAATGATACGATTAGTGTACATAATTGCTCATCACGTAAATAATTGTTGTGCTTTTTAATTACACGTTGTGACTTTTCATGAAGATTGAAGGAAAATTATAACTTACAAAGAATTAAATGTTTATTGTTTTGAAAAGCAAAATCACTAGATAATTGGTACCCACCATGTCTACCTAGCATGTATCGTTCGACATGTATTGCTCATGACAAGCTGTGCAATATTTTACGTGGGCTGTTTGGTCTGCCTTAATGTCTTGGTCTTGGTCTTGAGCCGCAAGTCTTTGGCACTCTCCTTCTACTTTGCTCTTATTTAACGGCAACACGAGACAGATAGAAGACTACCGATCATAAAAATAAGAAACATATTAATGCATAATGACGAGTGATTGCAGATCGAAAAAAATACAAAAAAATATGCCACTGAAGGCGTGTGTGGGATGAAAACACGGTGTCGTCTTTGGCTAAATATTTGCTATGGATCTTCTTTGTTTGCAAATTAGCCGGAAGCGTTTGTCAATCAATACAACCCAGAGTTTTAAGTTGCAGCGTCACAGCCAATTTTTTTGTGAATCCATAAAATTTTATCGCACTGTATAATATTAGACACATTTGTTTGAGTAAAATTACCGACGTATATGATGTGACACAGTTGCAAACAAATGGACAAATCCGTACAACTCTCAGAAATTATATGAAATGAAGATAGTAATAATTATTATTACATATTGTTGTATATTTTTATTACTTGATTTAAAAAAGAAACTCATTCTAAGAAATGAATGAGTGTGCAAGTGATCGTAAATATTTTATGGTCATTTCAAATGAATTTAATTAGGTACATGCCTACTGAATTGCATATAAAATTTTCTGTGGCTGAATGAAGCCACAGTTGCCTTACACCATCCATGTTTGTATTTTGTTAAAATTTTAAACTCGGTTAAATTTTTTCTATACATATATAAGCTATTGCAAAATTGTCATTATATTCGTAACTCCCACTCTAGTTTTTTAACGGCGAAGAAGAAAACGGAAGTTAACATGGCAGAAAACAACGATCAGTGGCCCGCAGAACCCATAGAGAAATTCGAGTTTATATTAAATCATCCGGTTCACAAGTACAGGTTTTCAACTTGGTTTGAAGTGGGACCGGATAAGCAATTGATCGGTGCGGACATATTTTACCTGGTAGTTAAGGATGAATGCTTTGATAAATTGTTTGATCCTCGTCAACCTCAACCTCATTCAAGGGATAATCCAATATCTCTTCCGAATTTGAATCCGAAGGGATTCGCTTTAATAATTCGGGTAACCATAACAAGCAACGTGACATCATATCATGAACATTGTGTCTCCGATGGCAATATTTTTTGATTAAGTCTTTAATTTTCCAGTTTGTCTACACAGACAAGATTGAATCTCCAAGTAATGTTGTGGACGTCTCCACACTTTTTGTGGCTCTTCGCTGTGCCAGAGAGATTGGCTACGGAGATTTTGAATTAAAATGTATCGCTCTGCTGGTCTCCAAAATCTCAGAAAAGAATTGTATTCAATTCTATGCCCGCAGTAAAGAATTGTGTCACCAGGAGCTGGTGAAAATTTCAATGGAGTTTATTGGAAAACACATAAAAACCGTGTTCGAATCAGCGGAATTTAGTGAAAATTCAGAGGACGACTTATGCGAACTGCTGCGGTGCGACAACTGGTTTTTGGACGAGAGTATTGTATTTGAGGCGGTTAGAAGGTATAGAATATTTAAACCAGTAAATCAAATGTAAGTTAAATCAATAAAAGCAGTTTTATTTATGTCAAATGTCAACTAATATACTTGTAGATGGGCTATAGCTCGTGTAGCATCTAGTGAAGCAGGGAGTGAAATGCAGCCGCCAGGTGGTGGGGCCCTTCGACTGGCAATGGGAAAGGCATTTCATCTCATTCGTTTTCCACTGCTAAATCAAAGTCAATTTCTCCAGGTTTGGATGAACAACGAAGGGCTATTTGAGTGTGAAGAAGTCGTAGAATTACTGACATTCATTAGGAAGAACAAACTCAACTATTCTCCCACTATAGAAACTATAGAAGGGTTTATTACCAAACAACGACAAGGTGATGGTGAATCTGCTGAGCTTCCAAACGAAATGAAGAAACTGAATCTAGGAGGCGTAATTGAACTGAACCCTGGCAATAACAGTTCATCTAGATGGCGAAGAATAATAAGATAATTAAACTCCTAGGGGTTTTGTTTTTCTGGTATCAAATGACGTATATCGTTTTTTGTAAATTTTAATCTCCAGTCATTTTGGATTACTCTAACTATTATTGAATGCTAAGCAATATCAAAAATATCATTCTGGACAAGAATCATTCAGATTATAAATTATTATTGTTTATTTTAGTGTCTCTAAATTAGTGACGTCTGTTTTGTAATAAGTGTAAAATTAACGTAACAAATATGTATATTATCCAGAATAAAGAATAATACTATGACACATTAATAATTGCAATTTGACTTCTGACTTGTCATGCTTCTGATGGCGGCATTGCCCATTAATCATCTGACACTTCTTTCGAATTCGCGCTTTAGCTGATAATTATTATTCATTTCATTCAATGGACCACGGATTAATTGGAACTTTTCATTCTAAAGGAAAAGTAAACACGACAAATAAAATGTTTGCAACTATATCGACAGCATTGAAATTTTTCTACTATAATGTTTTATGCATTAACACTAAATCAACATGGCTTGGGGTCATCTTGCTGTTTCAACTTGTCGTTGACCTGAAGGGGAATATACATATAAGCTTAATAACCTATGGACCGACGAAGCATCTCGCAGTCATTTGCCCATACGAATTAACTATAAATAATTATATTTGCAACGAAATGGATTACGTATAATAATTATAAAAGTGGAATTATCCAGGAGGAATTCTGATCAATTGCCCGATAGTTGTTACAATGAATAATAAATAAATAAAATTGAATTGAGAAGAATTTGCATAAAGAATTTCTTTGGCCGCAAACCAGTAGCAAAAGCATTTCTTCGTTATCATTTTAATAAAAAGCAAAAAAGTAAGGCATCAAGAATAAATTAAACGTTATCGAATTCATTTCATCACAACAGAAGCAAAAAAGTCTGTTTTTGTTCACAATTAATTGTAGATTATTATAATAATGTCTTCATAAATCAATTTTATGCAAAAACCTGTCCAATTATAGCCATTAATTCAGTTCCACTGCGAAACCATGCATGCCATTCATTTTTATCTTGAAAGTGTGGAATAGATGGGTCAAATTTGCCGACCGGTTCGACTCAGATACATATGTACAGTTTTCCCTCAAGCACTTTTTATATAGAGAGTTATGAACTACGGCACTGAATTTTTAAAAATCGAGCTTCTCATCTATGCTATTTTTTAATCCATCTTATATTATAGGAGCAGTTTGTTCAGTCTGGTTGTTTCTACCTTTCGTCACACTGTCCACTTCCCACGTTTCCCTTTTAAATATCTGTCTTCGCCTTTCACAAAACAACAGTAACTCTGGACTCACGAAGATTGGTTTTATTCCGCTGAAATCGTAACAATATTTAGCAAATTCAGAAGATACCAAGCCGCCCCTCTGTTACTACTGCATAAACAAAGGTAAGTTGTCTTCCTTATTTTAATTTTATTGAGTAGGACTTAACTAAAACTATGATACAGTACTTGTTGTTTAAGTTTAGATTGAGTTTAACTTTGATGGGGATGGTTCATGAAAGAAACTAAATGAATATCAGGTTTAGTTATTTAGCCTTCGGAAGATATATATGATAGCATTTTATGCCTGGCTGGTGGCATGCAAGAAATGTCTCAGTCATACTTCGAAACGGTTTTTCACTTATTCTAAATGGCTAAACCTAGTTAGGTGGTTGTTAGTTTTATATTATATTTTAGGAAAAAATAAAAATAAATGTTAAATTTTTGCCCATTCGGTTAATATAGTGTAATTGATACCCAAATGGTATTTTAGCCCCAAAGTTCCTTTCTTTTTTGGAATTGACATTCCGCTGCATCACTTCGTGTTGCTCAATGTCAGGGAAAGGAAGGAATCCGAAATCGCATAACAGATGGGTTTTTGCATGTTTTTGAGCCTATTAGAAAGCATCATTTGAAAAGTAATCAAAATATTATTTAAATCAAAAATATAATTTTGCATGAAAATAAATAAATTAGATTAACAAAAGTCGCAGTTAAGTCAAACTGGCGTAATTTTTGTACAACACGCTTGTTTAAAAAAATAAAATGAATCTCTTGTATATCAATAAATATCAATCAAAAATAACATATCGAATTATTAATTTTTGCTGTCTCAACAATGTTACGCTGCAACATTTAAGTTTTGGTCATGCTATTTTTTCAAAAAAATTTGTCTCATTGAACATGGATAATGTCTGAAACAAATTTTATGCCAAATTTGATAAATCGTTTTTCTCAATAAAGGTTGGTCGATCATGCCCTGCAAGGTTTTACTAAAGTGATGTTGATTGATATTGATGATCGTTACCAGGCTTTACATTTGCAAATTCTATTTATATTTCACACACAATGTTATTTCAATGAAGGGTCGTTAACTTGCCAGTGTAATTCATGGAGCTTATTTAAACATGGTGATTCGTCATTACAATTTACAGTACGTATTTGAGTGTGAAAACGTCTATTTTGTGAAACATGAAGAATGGACTTTCACGGGAATTTGTGCATTGCATAGGTATCATTAAAATTATATCAAGGTATGAAATTCCGCATACACATGTTCAAGCAACTGAGAACAAAGTAAGAAGTGTGGCATTTACCACTGATAACAAACAATGACAGCTCTGAAAAATCAAATACAATTACATGTGCAACAATTGTTCAGTATTTATCTGCTTTTATTTGTAAAAAATGATAAATTTGGAGGAAGAAACGGCTGGTTTAGAGAAACTAAAAACGACCCCTCTTTGTCTGCATGTAGTCATTTGAATAGATATATTGTCGACAATTTTTGTACATAACGAATTGTGTCGGACATTAATCTTCTAGCACTAGCAGCATTGTTAAAATAACATAGGTTTCACGTAGTTGTTAACTCTCACTTCACTCATTTATTTATTTTTACTAACAAGCAAATCATGAGGGCTGAATTTGTTGAACGGGAACGGCAGTTGCTCAGAGTGAACTTCTTCCGTACAACCAAACAGATCTCTTTCAAGATAATGTCACTCCAGAGTGTAGTGACAAGGAAAGAATTAGGCATTCAAAATTGGGCATTTCTGAGATCTGTGTTCGCCACTTTTATATTCAGATGAATACAGAGTTTCGTGCATGTGGCATGTGGCATTAAAGGAAAAATCATTAGAAAAACAAGCTAAGGCTAACTCATTTTAATATCTAGTTACTAGAGAAGACTAGTTAACTGGTGCTTTCTTCTGGAACAAGGCTGTCCGTGCTACTATCTCTGCTCTGTGTTTTTCTGGCAATGCAATCCATGGAAGGTAGTTTAGCGTGAATCACTTGAGACGTTAGGCCAAGTAAAAAAGTAAATGAAAGCAAAACCTTATTTATTTGTTTAAGGATTTATTTCTTTGCATCTGTAGGACTTCAATGATATTTGGCTTATCTATTAATATTTGTCAAAATTCCAATTTCTCAAGGTTTTAACTGCATGACTCATTATGTCTTTCCCAATACACTTCGGAGAAAATGACCATTCATTATGAATATAAGCGTGGAACAATTTAACACTTTTGATGTGTTACATAAGAACAGGCATTGTAAAACTTCAATCAATTAGAGGCACCTTCAGATTAAATTACATCATTTTCGTTTGCTTCGCGTAATTCGATATTGTACTTTTATTTATTTATTAGTAGAAAGGTTGAATCATGCAGAAAACTTTATATTGGCTATGTAAGCTTTATTTTTAGTAAGACTTCTTCAATAGCTCGATCAACACTAGAGTTGAATGAGACAGCTTGTTGTATATATTCGATAACTATCGCGGCATTTCCGTTGTAGTTTTTGATCCTCCACTTGAACTCTACAATCGTTTCCTGTAAACGAGTACTATTGGCATCAGTCTTCCTCCACCCACCCGTCTCATTCTTTTCTTCATTCTCTTACAATATTTAATATTTTCCGTTCACTCACTTCTCCAAGTTTGTTTGCTTAGAATAGTTTTCTTGGGTGATGCAGTGCATGGGTGGAAGAACGTAATTCACTTACTCTCTTCTAAAATGTATCCAATGCAATGCAAGTTTGGCATTGACACCTAATACTTGTTCTCATTCTAACTCAGTCGCTCTGTGCTTTTCGTGTGTGAGTGATTGCTATTGACGTTGACTCTCCGTGACTAGGCTAAAACGTTTTCCTGAAAACATAGGTGTGGCAGGCAAAGGCTGATCGAAAGCTTTGAACCCAAAATGATTTTCTAATCGTGATAGAAAATGACAAGAAACTTCAGTTTGATCTTTAAAAAGTCTGCCTAACTCTGTTTGTTCATAACTTATGTATTTCAAATTCTGAATAACTGAATCAAATCATTTCCTCTTTGAGCAAAAATCAATGAACGTAGGAGAGATTTTTTGTAGTAATTTTCATCAATTTCTTCGATTTGAAACATTCACTTTCACGGTTTTGGTTGACGTCAGCAGATGTATTTAGTATGGTAATCGTTTAAAACAACCAACTCTATAAATGAGAAAATCGTTTTGTACTTATTTCGTGCTATCATATTTTTCAGCTTTATTTGTCGCCGTAAATGTCACCTATTAAATAATATTACGGTCCCACATTAGGATTTGAAACAAGGAAGCCTGTAAAATTGCGTGATCAAGCTGTAAATCTCACCGCTCTACCCAAATTTCAAGATCATCCAATGAATAAAATCACTATAACTTTTCCTTTCCCAATCGTATCCAGCAAGAGTCATGATTTCATGTGGACTGTTTATGGCTCAATGGTATGTCATTATCTTCACGTTTATGGAATATTACATGCTCGTAAACAACAAGGATCGCATGAAAATGTAATGATTTAGTGCATACGACGGAGTCATGTAGCATTCTTAATATGAAAGAAAGTAAATGTAATCATTACACCCCAGTTATTGCTTCTGATTTTGTTCATAACTTTGAGTTGTTGAAAGGCTCTCGTTCTCTGTGGGTGCCACATTTTCAAACTATTCGTCATGTGTAACTGAAAATAGTGAAATAGGATTTAATAGTTCGTAATTGTACTTCCTTTATACCACAATCATCATTTTGTACAATGTATGGATCATATGCACATGCTTTCAGTGTCGTTTAAGAAAGAAAAAATGAATGATGCATAGAACAAGTTAACCTGTCAAACAACTTAAAATTCAGTAAGTTATCACACCATAACTTATTGAAATGTTGCTGATTATTTTCTCCGATCCTATGATCCTGTTAAAATAACTGCTGCAGTGAGTTGACAGTGAACAATAGAGGGTTGGTTCGGACGACTTGATTGTAATATGATATTATTCCAATGAAAAATTATGGTACAATCAATGAAGTCATCATTGTTGCCTATGTTCGATATCAATCAATTGGCTTCAAAATTTTCGCTCTCGAGAAAATTCAACTCTGTACCAGCAGCTTTCGTTGTCGTCTACCAGTAAGAAATTCTGTCAGTACGATGTAATAGTAGATAAAACATCCTCAAGCCATGACTGAGTGCGGAGGCATTAATTCTACCCTTCGGTTAACAGCGTCTGCTTGTCATTAACTGAAACCTTATAAAGTCAGATTTTTATTGAAAAAAATGTTATACTCACCCACACCATAACATCACCTGTACCTTAGGTGTTTGAGTGCAAGCTTATATTAAATTTTACGGAAACAGGCAACGCAAATCGTCATTCAAGGTTCAGTGGAATGATGCATCATTTGACATTTACTATGACCACGAAATCTGAGTAGACGACTACATCAATTTGACGGGAATTCAATTTTATTACTTTGCATTTATATCCAATGCTACTTTGTCAAAGATGTTTGGTTTGCTGAGAAACCCATCTGAATAATAAATATGATGTTTCTGGACTCTTCCTCATCTACTAGTGAGGTTTAAGTCAATATTTGTAATCCTCTTGAAAATTTTACATGATGCTTGTACAAATGCGCCAGACCATTAGCTACAAGTATTTAACTTAAATAATAACTAGTGTTTGTTAGCACGGTTAGACCGTGTAAACTACTCAGCACTAAAATGTCGGCTTCGACATTGGTATATAATTTTTGGATTAGTTGCATGTAAATAATCCATATTACCTACATGAGCGTTAAACAAAGTTTGTATCTCTGTTTGGAATTAAATTTCGAGATGTACGAGATAATTGGTCAAGACAGATTTTTGTAATTCTCCGCCATCCTACTCTTTGTTTTTCACATCTAGGTGTTTCAGAGGGGGGCAGGATCAGGTATGCCATCATAAATAATCACTAATCATCAAATCATTCCTCGTCAGTTATTTTAAATTATAAGATTTTGATTCCATGAATAGAATTCATGCCTAATCGTAATTATTAATGCCCACATCTCCGGCTCGTTGGTGTAATTATGGATCATGTAACAAAACTTCTATGGTGGTAGGTTCAAAGATTACATTACAAACTAGTACACGTACAAGGTTAAATAAGTATTTAATACACGTATTAATATACTCAGCACCTTGAATGGTATATTAATTGTGAGATTATTTAGGTTGTTTTTGTGAATGTAGTTATTTATGGAGGCAAGTGTCAGATAAATGACAAGTTTGACAGAAGGAAAAGATTAACTAACGCAGGTACCAAAGTCGCATAAACATAACTTGTCCGCATTTATCAGTTTGGAAACTCTGTAGACAGGCAGGGTGTCAGTTCAATTAAAGTTAGTATTAGTTGTCGTAATGGTGTGGCATGGCATGGGTGCAGTCAATTAGAAATAAACTGACCGAGTGACTGATTGAAAACAGCACCCTGTTCAAACATTGTATCCGATTAAAGTTTGTGGAGTGGAATCTGGATGTTAAGAGTCGTAAATTAAACAACATCAGTGAATAAATTACCTTTATGACATCACATCGATATGTTAAATGACAATTTTTCAGTCATCGTATTAGTGATAATAACAACTAATGATCCACGCATTTAGGCGTTTTCCAGTTCGCTGGTGATTACAGATGTAGGTGATGTTCATGAATGCCGAATGCGTTTGCGTGCGCAAAGCTCATATTTATGATATGATAAGTAGATTTATATTTTCTTAAGCAATGGTGATGATATAAATTTTAGATATACCGACACAAATTGCCGACTTGCTTGGTATGTTCATGTTGTTACATAGCTAAAGATTTAAATGCAAAGTTTTAAAACACCGTTCATTTTGATTCATCAGTTGAAGCATTTATGTTTTATGTCCGACTCACTCAGACACAAAACGATTTAAGTAACTTCATGAATGAGATGTATGAAGAGTTGAATGCCATCAGTTCAAGTTCAAGAGTAAACACATCGTTCATGTCCACATTTGGTTCTGCGTTTTCTTTCAACCAAGCACCGTGCATTTTCAGCTGTTAACGCTGAAAGTGTTTCTTTCAAACTTCACAAAGTACACCTACAATCCTTTAAGTGAATAAATAAATAAATAGAATATTGATTTGGTATTCAATGACTTCATGACTTGGTTTCATCCGAGAGATTTTAAGGTGATCTTGTTGATAAAAACGAAAAAACACACTTGTTAATTTTCTGAATGTTAAGTTGATACACATGAAAGGAAATGCTAGAACGAAATCTGTACTTTCAAGTGGCATGGCCACATGGTATTAAATGGTAAGTTTCTGGTTTCCACCAGCCCTCAATAAATTGTCAACTTGTGCAAACAATTAAAGAAAGTATTAAAAATACTTTAAATTAAAAGGATAAGTGAACATGATCTCAACGAAAGAATGAGGCATTATAAAAACTGAAGGGATTCTCCACAAATTAAACATTAAATTTTTGCTATGAAAGATTTAGGATGGAAAGGAATTTTTATTGCAAGAAGAATGGGTTGTAGTCAATAGCAAATAAATACATAAATGCAAACATGACTCACTTTTTACTCGAATGTTTCCAATGATACAGCTTATAACGCCTGTTTACATTCTTAAATGATAAACATACTGTGAGCTATTTGTAAGTGGTTTCCGAAATGTAAATTGCTCAAACCATTTTATACAACTTTGTTCATTGCCAATTTCGCTAATGCAAGTTTAGCTACTGCTTATTTCCGCATGGCACACTTGTTCTCAGCACGCTAAAAACTCAGGAAGTCATAAATGCGATACAATCAAGTTCCTACAAGTGACACTTTGACAGTGATGACACCAGTGATGATTGTGGTTGTTTCTGTGGGACATTGACAGCAGAAAAAATAAAAATAGTGGATTGAGTCAATCAAATTCAAATAGTCGAATTAAGAATTCTAAGGTTGGCAGCCGAGTAGTGGATGTCAAAGATATTAAATGACCGTATTTTACAAAAATCATGAAATCATGATTTTGTTGCAGAATTAATGCACTCCACTTAAATACGCTAATGATATTTTTACATTTCTTGGCTTGTATTGTCTTTTACCACTTGGCAACTGATAAACTAAATCTAAGACATTTTATTTTGCTACACAATACCGTCAGCCAACGAAAATGAAGCGCCACTTAAAAAGTCGAAAAATCTGCAAACGGGAGTGGTTTAGATAAACATTTTTAAAGTGCTAACATATTGTGTGGCATGTTTAATGTTTATATCCGAATCGCACGCCGAATTCTAAGTCAATTTGTTTACACTTGATCTAACCTTAGCGCACTAAAATCCATACTTTGTGCATCCTGTAATTTACATCTCTCTGCAGCAGCAGTTCGTCTGATGCTTATATGTACCTACTAGACAAATATACTATCTAGTTTAGTTCACAGGAAGGCGATTTATACTTCATGGTGACTATTATTTGTATTTGTCTTCCACGAAATATAAGAGAAACGTTTTCAGGATGCACCTAATTGATGAAGCGTTTTTCCTCCTACAATGTTAAGTTTGTGTATAATTTTGATTTACATATTAGAGATAAAAGCGGATATCCTAAAGGTTGTTCATGCTGCACCTGACATTTTCACGTTTGTGTACTATTCTTGAATTGTATCGAACACCTAAAGTTATGTTAATATTGCATGCCGCAACCTCATTTTAAAGACTATCGCTAATACGTACTTTGTTTGTGTATTCAGTTATTGAAACTATGCATTTCTCACAGGTCACCAAATCTCTAGACAAGAAATTCATTATTCTACAGGAATAGGGTACCTTTATAGTTTATAGTTTTCAGTTAATAGCGTAGCATAACTGAAAGGGGAAGAAAGGAAGTGACAACTTGAGTCTGGTGTGTGGCAGTGCCATTATCGTAATATTACCATAACAAGTAGCAACAGAAAAGGATGCAGTCATGACTCATGAATCCCAGTCATTCCCATCAGATCCACTCATTCCACGAGCCAGACCCATAAGATGGTACTGGATGCCATCCAGGAAGAATCATTAGGCGGGAATTCCTACATATCATTCGTTTCCTATCCTTCCAAGGAAAAAAACTTACCAACTCACTGAACTTTTCGGCCTTTACACAATTTTATAAATATTTTACTTTCTGCGTACTTGAAAGACCTCCAGTGTAATAATGTACTAACATAACTCTTCACAGGAGCAGGAGCACTTGTTACTTTATTAATGTTATCTTCTACAAGGATTAATACGCAAACTTTGTTTAAACTCATCGCATTTGATTGGGAGAAGTTTCAGAAAGTGCTACTATCTTTTGAAATATCCTGGATCTCTTCCAAACATACTGCATAGTAAAAGCATACAATACAAATGGATCTTTAGAGGAATGCAAAAAATCACTTCAACTGCATACCAAAGGTATATATGGCAAAAATGTTTCTAGCACGTTGCTTTTTGTTCTACCTCCCCATTAAAACGCCGCATGACAAATATATGCAGCCAAGCCTCCGTCGGTTCAGCTGCCCTTGCAACGAAAGCTAAAGTATGGAAGATAAAACAATGATCGCAAAAAGAAAAGATTTGTGAACAGGAATTGCGTACCATTCGAGTTGCATTAGTTTAACTGTTTTTTTCCTTCCAGATCCTCCTTTCAGGTTGTTAGCGTACAAAATAAATAGACAGGGTTCATTTAGCTTCTATCTACACACACCATGGTTCGTTGTAACGGGTCTCAAAAATGTATCCAGATCTTTAAGTTAGCTAATTCAACATGAACAAAAACAATCCGTGGAGGATGTTCTGCTCACGAAAACCGAGAACCCAGCCAGACAGACAAAACGACTTCCTACCTCAACGCAAAGGGTGGACATGAACAGGTTCCCATTTTTCTTTGTAAACCGTGGAGGCGGATTTTCGTGGCATTGAAATAAGCAAATACGCATTGTCACGCAGTAGTATCTCATCAATTCCGATTCCACCGCAATCAGAGACGGAGAGCATTAATTCCCAACGGTTGCATTGAGGTATTGAAATGTTTGTAGCTTTGTTTGTCCCGAATAAAACGATATTTACTCATATCAAAGCTCAATACTCATGACATTTTCCAATTCACATTTTTACTATTGTATATTTTCTTGTGATACAGAATTTTATTTTTAACAAACTTTATGATTATTATACTAAAGATAAAATCATGTACAATACGGTGGGCAACAAGATTACATATGGAGTTTTGTTTTTTGTGAACTTGTAACATGTTAAACTTCTTACTCGCCCGATTCAAACCTAAGAGTATGTGAATGCGAATGCATTCATCCGTCATCGTGTGTATTTACAATTATCAAGAACACAAAGGGTTCGAAACGAGAGAAGTAATATACCTAAGTGAGAAAGCTTATGCGCTGTCTCTCACGGCATTTCACTGTCAAAACGGTGTGGCAACATTTTTTATTTCTTCAGAAAAGAACAACACCGAGCATTGTCTTCCTTCCCGTATCTCCGTTTCCTATAAAAGTATAAGTCTCGACTTGCTGGCTACAAGTCATATACATTTCCAGCTGAAGGCAATAAATTGTGTCTGGGCTCTCCCAAAGTCAATTTTACATTACACCACGATCGTAATAAGGACAGGACTCTGCTTTCAAACTAGAGCAGAGAGAAACTTTCAAAACTAGACTGATGTTGGAAATAGAGGCAGTGGTTATATCTTGGAGTAAAATATGAGCGCCGAGTGCAGCTCAAGCAAAAAGGAATATCATAATAATAACAACAATGTTACTGCAGAATGTGTTTTCTGTGCGGTATCGTCATCGCATCGTCTTCTCCACTATCCTTTAATCGTGAAAATAGCAGTTTGGTTCTCTTCGGTTGAGTTGCCTCCCTAACCATTCACGCACACATTCCGCCTTCTTATTATTACAATGCAGCAGTGGCAGTGCATCATCTCCATCTCCATTGCCACAAACGATGAGACGACAGTTACACATGGACCTATAGTCAGCAACGACCAAGAAAAAAGAAAACTTTGTTGTGTTGTTGGAATAGCTAACTAACATTTTCCAGTTTCCACTTTTCCAGTGGAAATGCCGACAATGCAATGAAGAAGTTGAAGGATGAATGGTTGTCGCCCACATATCACATAACATAACAGTTTATTATGAAGACGAGACTTAAGTTAGTGTCATAGCCTAGTCATAGCAGAAACGAAAGCGCACACTTTCCTTTCCTCCATTGCACCGCAGCCAGAGGGTAATGATGAGTTGTTATTGTTGTCACAATCCTTAGCATTTTGTCAAAACTCGTGTACAAAACAAAATTGGAGGAAAAACGCTGTCACAAATGTACAAAAACAATGTTATGTTATATAGTTATAGGAAAAGTTGTTAGACGTGGTAAAAAATGAATGTTGAAATCTTGTTGAAATATTCTTCAAGATTTTAGTCTTTTCTACTGGTGTGAAACTGTGAACCGGAAAAACATATGGCAAAACATTTAAACAAAACGTTGCAGGGTTCCGGTTTCTACAAACACCCAAATATTTCACAGAGATGCATTACTTTTGCTTGCAATCTTTTCTCACTGTTGCAGTTTTAAAATGCGCGTCATATTATTACTGTTTTGATTTAAAACTTTCTTCCTACCCTACCCTTTGCTCATAAATTACAATTCATTTCGCTTGACATTTTCTTAATCCCTCTCATGACGTTACTTGCGTTCCTCTACATTGAGATCATTCCTTGTTGTGCTGCTCCATTTCGATGTAAAACTCAAAAGCCTTTGGTTTGGTATGCTGATGGAGACTGCGTAAGTGATTGAAATAAATGCTGTGGAAAATGACGTTAGCACCCTCCCCTGGATATTGCATTAATATTCAAACCAGTCGTTTGTCATAATTTGGCAAATACGATTTACTTAATATAAAATATGAGTCCTTCTATTTTAGCACTTGCCAACTCCAATTAAAATGGTACGTTAATTAGAAAACCACTCATGATAGGAAAATTTAGGTTTGTTTCATTTGATTGAGCCAGTGGGCTGCTGCTGAGGCTAAAGTTGAACCTGTCGTCATATTGCGCACAGTTGCTTCGTACCAAGAATAAAGTCGTGACAGGTAAAACCAGCAGGCAGAGAGATATGAAGGAGAAGTCATCCCACGTGTCTCCTGAAATTAATATACAATTCTTGTAGCATGGACAATTTTTCACTAGAATGCTCAAATTGAGTTGTCTGGTGAACTGGAAAAAATATTAAATGCACAGTATTACATATGTATTTACATACAAAAACAAGAGTTTCTCTTTTTGTTAATTTTAGTCTATGATTCATGATCATAATTCATCATTGTAGCCAAGCTGGATGAAAATTTGTTGCAATTGTGGCCATGACCAGACATCACAATGATTGTCGTATCGTAGCTTCATGTCGGATTAAGTTACGATACAGTTGGATCTTTATGTCGTCGAAATTCATCCTGGAAAATCCATTACTACAATTTGAATAATTATCAGCAAATCAAGATCTTAACATGAACGACGATTTTGTTTTATTAAAACTAATTTACGCAGGAACAGCTGAATTCAAAAGATTTATGGGAATGATAAAGCAGTAGAGAAATATTAAATTGTAAGAGACTTTGCATGCATTCATAATTTTATGTGCTTGCTTGTTCACGCTGCCAATGAGTATGCAAGGCCAGCAGTAATCAGACTTTACGTATTTTACAGTTTCAGTATGCTTTCAATTTAATGCACTTGTTTTTATATTATTCAACTTTTACTGCATACACACACTTTGTGCAAATATACTCTTAGTAAGTAACATAACCTTTTTCGTTAATGCTAAATGTTTTGTCTCAACTCAACATTTTTCATAGTCTTTCTTAAACGGAAGTGTTTTATGACTACGTGAACGAAAAACTACTTCACTTTATAGCTTTCAAGCCACTAAATCAACACATTGCATTTCCGTAGCTGACACATCGGTTATTGCAATTAAATAAGAAACTTATAGTGAAATTAATCGTGCCTCCCCGCACGCAACATTGTATATGTATATATCGTGAAACTGCGAAATGCAATACGAGGGGCAATGCAACTTCAAACTTGCTTTCTTTGAAGGGACTTATCTAACTTTGTAGGATTTTTTTTATAGAAACGCTCTTTACAATATCTGAAAATTTACAACTGTTCCACGGGTCCAGAGCTTTTATGACAATTTTCCTGACATGATCTTTCTCTTTCGAATGTAATGAACGTCTTTGAATTGCTTTTTTGAATTCATGAGTCATGACACTCGTGTTTGTTCCGTATCTCCCCAAAATGGTATATGCATCCAAGAAATCCAGGAAACGGTGACATTGAATAACCCTGGACGAGCTGCAGTAGTAAAGAAATCTTCCAGTGCATTTGAAGATAAGATTAAGCAGCAAAAAATGCGTACGAGTTTGGCTGAAAGCTACAGAATTTTAAAATCTTCTTCATTGCCAGCTTAAATCTCATCGATTGTTGAGATAAAAAATGCACCTGTAAGATTTTTATCGGTACAAGCGTTTTAAAGTTTTCAGATTTTGTATAAAATATCTCCGTCGCCTAATGCATTAAAAAAGTTGGAGTGCAAGAAAACATTATCACACTTGAAAGAAAAGTGAATTGAACAGGAAGCAGTTGGTGCTGCAGACAATGTTTTTACAAGTCAAGTGGTAATAACGCTAAACATTTATTTTTAAACCGGTTGGTATTTTTGGATAACGTAATAAATTGAGACAGAAAAATGCAAGTTCGATCTAAAGTTGTGTTACGCATGATCCTAAAACATGTATAAAAATGTCCCATATCCAAATCTGGAATACCCATTCCCATTTCTCAGCTACCTTGACCTTCAACTTGAATTTCAAAGCCATATATGTAGCACAGACAAATGTAGTATGTAACATGGTACACATAATATTGACTTTGTTTTTCATCGAATTTCAATTACGCTCTCCTATTCTACTTTCTCATCTTGGCTGTTGAGCGGCATCTTGTCTCTGATTACAATGTTTTATTTTAACATTTTGTTAAACTTTCAACAAAGCATTAAATGCGCAAATGGTGTTTATGAAGAAACTCTTTACAACATCCGGCTGTCGTTTCAAACTAGCAATGTTGCCTTGCTTACTTAAGAAATAGAATCACCTGGAACAAACAGCTCGGTAGCCTCATAGTGAAATGAAATTAATGTAAGTTGTCCAATCTACTCAAAGGTTGTTCACTTAATCATTAAGGGGAGTAGAGGAGAAACTACGTGAAACAAACTCGTGTTCACATGACGTGTAAGGAATGTATTATTTAGGTTTTAGCAGGAGCTAATATCATCGCATCATCAGTGTCTTCAAACCATCAGTTTCATGACTGGGTATGTTTTGTACGTGAATTCGCTAAGGGGAAAAGCAGGCATCCCTCCTTGAAATAGATAAATGTTTGTTATGGTAAAGATCAGACATTGTGTAATAATAATGCGTACTGTCGGCTCAAAACATCAGAGTTTTGTATTCAGCATTGCTCCTTTATTTAACACAATAGCGGGTTTTTTAGGTTATAAAGGAGAAAAGAATTTATAACATGTGCAAAGTGAAAAATGTACATACATTTGGGTCTCTCCTCATTGCCAGTCAGTTGTTCTTTTCTTCTCGTAGTCGCACATCAACGTAAACGAACCAGTGTTTATTCACTGGGAGGAAAAGAGAGCAAAACATTTGAGATGAGCAGGAAGAGAAACATTTGAGTTCGAGTTGGAAAGTCTGCCTCTGCCTCTCTGCCCTGTCGTTAGTAGATTGATGCACAGAAAGGAGTTGAAAACCTCTGGAGAGAGATTTGATAATAGCAATCAAGGTAATGGTGAAATGCTTTATGTTGGTCTTTTACAAACCAACCTTTGCGTATTCAGTATGACATTATTATGCAAAGTGGGAAACACTAAATGGAAGGGGTAAGATCGCCTTTGTTTCCAATTTGCTTTTTTCGAGCCTATTTTAGCAACTGCACCAAGATGTTTCTCATTCAAGTGAAGCTTCGTTGGTTTACGATCAGGGAGTTCATGGTACATAATCACAGCGTAAACAAATATTATATCCTTTCAGACGGAATGTCATACTTAGAGTACCTATGTGTTTTGGTGTAGAGGTTCAAAACACCATTATGTTTCCCTAACTGCTTATGCTAATTTGTAAACTACACAACAAAGAAATAGAACATTAAAAGGGGTCGAGTAAAAAAGGATGTCCAATGTACACACTCATATTTACCCATCAATTTGCAACTTTCTCTAATATGGGTAGGGTCTTATTTCGTTTCTATTTTTGCTATTTGCTCCAGACAAATATTGACAACCATTAATATCATCCCATGTGACGAAACTCATGCAATATACACACATTATAATAGTAGCAACCCTTGTAGGGATGACTAATTGAAACAAATGTATGTATGCAATGAACGACTGTTAAAGTGTTATTTTTGCATAGTGTTTGCAAAAATTATAAGATTTTAGCTAGTGTGTATTGCACGTTAGTCATCTGATAAAGAAATATTGGGGTTTCGCAGTCAAGGCTCTTATGTGTAAACAATTCTTTTTGCTTTTAGCATCATGTGCATAATTGTCGCAGCAGGTAGACAAAATTTGCATTACGTCAGCATTGTTTACATTTCACCTGAGTTAATGAGCATTCACTATTACATACTTTTGCATGCACCACTTAAACGACGGAGTGTCTGCTCAAGTTGCAAAAACTAGCCATGTGTAGCCTAGTATTAGAGTCAATAAAAATAAAAGGATGAAGTAAAAGTGTGTAGGATTCAGACATGAATTTATTAGCTGGTCGAGCTTCTCAACGATTTGTTATATTACTTCATGAATTGGGTCAGTCCATTACTCGCCACAATTCCTGAATGGACAAACTCTATCCATTTTCAAGAGGGGATGTCGGGAATAGTGTCCAAATTCAAGCAAGTGAGCGTTGGGAACGCGGAAAGGAAGAGAAGTGTGTCGCAGAGAGCACATCCATAAAATAAAAATAAATCGGCAGTTAAAGTCTTTATTATTGACAATGAAACTAAGATTGCAATTCCTTCTACAGAAACTCACTAAAGTTGCGATGAACTAACGAAAAATATTTATGGCGTCTGTGTAATGTGTAACCGGCAGACCTTTAGTTTTGCGATGACAAGGGAGGAAATACTTAGGCTTCGAAATAGTAGTGCAAAAGATGTGACACACATCACAGTGAAATAAACAAGGCGTCCTATAATGCTATTGATGGTACTAATGACTATACCCACTGATCCAGTTGACACACTTCCACTTTCATTCTTAAATGATAACACTCAAGAGCTGTGTACGACGAAAGACATTGAGTAATTTGGGATTTATAGTTTGTTCAAGGTTTCATGTTCATTTTATGGAGCAACACTGAAAGACAAAGAACACTGCGCTACGGTTTCTAGCGGAAGGAAGGATAGAGGACGGAGTTTTTCACAACCCTTGTTGAGTGGTGCCTCTACGTAAGCATGCTAATTCGTTGAACTAAAGTTATACGCACAAATTCTACAGCATATGTTCCACAGTTTCAATCAACTAAACAACTTACGAAATTGTAAGCTCATCAGCAATTTCACGGACAACTAAAAAATAGAACACGGTTTTTTATCTGCCCATACTTCCCAAAAGCAGTAAATAGTTTACCCATGTTGTCGTCTTTAAAGCATTCAAACTTATCATTCTTCTAAAATACCAACTTCTCTGCTGTTTTCAGTTGTGAAGCATTTTAGGATTTCGTGTGCGTTGGTTTTTACTTTTGTTAATCAAATGCAACACAATTACTAGAGAAAATGAAAATATTTTTTAGCAGTAGGTATATGTAAGAAAAACTGTCATGTTTTGTCAAATTTAGGAGCAACGAAAATATCCGGAATCATCGTAAAAGCAGACCAGTACAAAACACAAATATGTGTTCTTATAAGGAGAAAGGTTTAAATATTTTCCCTAAAATTAATATCGGATCCTGAGAAAAAAGGAATGCAATACTAAAGCCTTGTTTCATTTAAATGCCTCCAACAACTGCACTACGTTGTTTACAATTTTTCATTGAAAATTTGAAAATAAATGAATTCATTTTCTTCCCACCGAGTTGTCAAGTTTGGTTTACATCAACCTGAATCAAAAAATGTTTCTCTGGCATTTTTATGACAATGAACGAGTACGAATCAACTTAGGCAGCCAAACCTTTGCACAAGTAGTAGAGGTGAGCTGGATTTATTTACGGTTATTCTGACTGAGAGCTACATGAATGTATGTATGTAAATGCCAATCCTACGTCGCATTGCGTGATCTACTGATTTGTTATCGGTCTGGTTACGGGAGGAAAGATTGAAAAGATTTTATTCCCTAATATATCAACATATCTATGTAATCACCTTCACTTGACGTTCCCTTTTCTGTTGTATAATCATGACAAAGAAGTTGGGGAAGGCATGGGTAGGCAAAGTAAGTGATAAAGAAATGTGAAGCCTTCTCTTAGTTTGATTATCAACTGAAACAGTTTCTAGCGTTTTTCTCTTTCTATTCATGTGAACTTTTCATGGTCATCAAGTTCTTGGTGCTTATAAACTTATGTAGTTTATATACAAACAGTGAAGACAGCTATTTGAATTTTTTGGAGTGCATAACCACTGTGGGTACCTTATTATTACATATTTAAAGAGCCATGCCCCGAACGGAGCGGAGCATTTCCTGTCTCGAGACTACAGACAAACGAGTACCACATTCTGAGACGGGCATTGCAGCTTTTTATGATTGAGCTTTGTTATTATTGTGTGAGATGCAATTTGACGTGTTTACTATTATTGCTCCTCCACTTCTGCATTGCATGCCTGCTACATGGTGGAAACTTCTCACTTCAAAGAAAAAATCTATATTACATTTATGATTTTTACAAGAAAAATAAAAATGCTTGGTACGCTATGCTTGCCTTGGCAATACCGAAATGAGAGAATGATACCAATATTTTATTCATTCCGTATGTGTCATGGGTACAAATATATATATTTATGTTGGTTGCACAAATGTAATTTTGGTTAATTCGGCAGAGTAAAAGTGATTTTCTTTTGGACGTTTATAGATTTAGCGATGATTATTTTAACTATTACTGCAAGCACGGATCGTTACAAGTCGGATATAGAAGAGGGCAACCAAACACAATTTTAGTATGCATAATAGATTCCATGTATGACGATGATAAGTCAGAGGACATTTTTTTATTCCTTCACTCAATTACGGTCGAGTCGAACCTTCTCCGAGTTAACGAAGCTTCATGTTTTGATATTTGACTTCCTATGTGTTAATAAAATATGATATTTTTTATTTTTATAAGTGGCGATGGATTCACTCTTCGTTAGTCTCGAAAAGTGCATTTGGATTTTGGCCTTTTTATTAGTGTCTGTCGGCGTCCTGTACTTTTGTTTATTATAGCCGGAAGACGTAGATTTATGAGATTTCGGGTTTCGTTGAAAGGTTGCTCGATCTTCTCAATGTTCAATGCTTCGTAAAACGTCATTTTAACGTGCCTAACTGAATGATACAAAGTATGTACTCACAACTTAAATTACAACCTTTGTGTTGCCCCTTTTCTTTGTTTTGTTTCTCGCACCAATTAACGATAGATTTCAATTCTTAACATGTCAAGGCCAGCTGGTAGTTTTGCATAATTGAAGCAAGAATCAATTCATTTATTTGAAATGCCTTGGAGGCCTGAAATGGTGCATCATCGGAAGTTTTACACAAAGTCGATGGCTTAACAAAAGTAAAAGTATCATTCTAATGAATTCCGTACTTCATCAGTTTCCTTTCATTCTATTTGAATCGATTATTTAAAGGCGTGCATAGAATATTACAATGTACGTTTGCAATCGATAAAGATACGATAGTTCGCTTCACATTTTTAACTAGTAAGCAAACAAATCTATTCCAGCCGGAATGGAGACCATCAGTTTGACACACACTGTCTGAATTAAATGTTCTTCATGTCTTCAGAGAAAAATAATTTCATTATCAATATCACAGATGCGTATTTCTTTTATCATGCTATTATGCATTTTTTCGTGCTAGTGCATCTGTATTCTTTGAATTCTAAATTTGAATTGTAACAACAGCAAAAAAGTATTTTCCAAACTTGCAAACATCTCAACAAGAACAAGTCATATTGGCGGAGGCGCACAACGTGATACAAGTAAATGACGCGTGTTGAAGCTAGTTAAGGAAGATAACTTTTTGTGTCTGCACTTGTGCTCACCAACAATGTCATCGGAAAGCGTGGGTGGGTGAGGCAAATGGAGCATGAAAATGATCTGCAGACAGATTCAGATGCGTACACCACCGCAAGAAACATCTTTGACGAGATTTGATACGACCAATAAAATTTTATTTATTGCCACTTGCAGATTTGTTTAAGAGGCGATGAAGACAGAATTGAAAAATGTAACGAGGATGTAACAAGATTTGATTCAAGTGAAACTATTCATTGTCCAGTCTTGTCAGGATATTTCCGTATCATTGGGATGCAATTTACTGCAACGGCACAATTGTACAGATCAATGTCAATTACTGCGTAAAAAGTAACGATTTGTTCTTTGCGTCACTCAGTTTCTCTACTTTTTTGACATGGACGTTGGACAGATGTGCCGCCGGTTTCGTTTTACTCCTCTAAATTTTGCCGTCTTAATTTGATACAGACATTTGATTTAGATTAAAATATTTCTTCACTTCCAATTTGAGATGACTCCCAATTGTGAGAATTGAGATTGTACGCGAAGTAGATTAAATGTAGGACTAAATTATTCGGTCATTGCACTTTTCATAATAAAATAATTTGCACCCACGCTTTTACGAAATATATTCGTTCATTATGTTAGGTATATTAATATAGGCACTTCGTTTCTCAGACTCAGGCAGATTGTTTAAATGATGAATTATTTAGTAATCCACTCGCTGTAATATTTTTCATCTCTGTGCTTCAATTGCTCTACAGAGACTCATCGCAGCACGTGGTGACTCAATTTCATTTCTAAATTCTATATTTGAAAACTCAATCTTCAGCTTCATTTGAATCTCTCTCTCTCTTTCTCTTTCTGAGATATCTAAAGTCTGATATTAGGTTGAAAGTGTCTCACGCCAGGAAATTTCAGGTGTCAACGTCGAATACGTCTGATATTTTGCAAAATCTTAAGATTATATAAAATACTACAATGTACGCAAAATTTTGGCCATATGAATCACAATACTGAGATTTCGCCCTTTCTCATACCCCACTATTACCTTCGTCCTATATCACCTCACAAAGACAAGAAAAATAATGGCACATTTTTGAGGATTTATTTAGTTAAATTTTCACAAAAATAAGACAAAATTTGGAAGCATCAGCTTATGAAATGCTTTGTTGGAATATTCAGCAGTACAATAGCGATAGTGCATTTATAGCGGGTGCTCAAAGTATTTATTATTATGTATGTCAAACTTGTGTTAATCTACAATTGCAGAGGGCAGAAAATATATAATTGTAAAGTGTATCGTATTAGACAAAATTAAATCAATAAAACAAAAATCTAAAAAAAACGAAACACTAAAAATGCGTCGCGAAAATTTATTTCTCTTTATGAAGTGACATAGAGAGAAGGTATAATGGTATAAGTAGCCTATGAGAAAGGGCGGAATCTCAGAATTGTCATTCAGATGGCAGCCAACATTTTTGAATGCATTTTAATTTTATATAATCCTAATAATTTGCAAAATATCAGAAGCATTCGACGTTGACAACTAAAATACCCTGGTGTCAAATTTTTGGCTATCATGATTCGTTGCAAATTCTGACCTACCACACATGTCAGATTAAATATGACAAAATGTTGAACACTTGGATCCCCTGACAATACCCGGAAAATGAATGCCTGGCGTTTTCGCTTATTTACATTTCGCTGCAGTAAATATGGAAGCTCTTTTTCTTCTTGCTGCAGTATTTTTATTAAGTAACTACAACTAACCGAACACTTTTCTTATTACCTTGGAAAATGACTACATTAAAAAGATGGGTGTTTGTCGAGGTAGGTGAGACACGCACGCATTTTTACGCACGCCACATTATTCATTACATTAATATTGTACAAGTTGACTGGAGTTGAAAGGCCGAATAACGGAAAGAAAAATAAGCTTCCGCTTTTCACAACTCATTCAACCACATGAGATTTTCTATTTTTAGTGATTCGGTGAGTGAGCACGATTGATGAGTAATGTCTCCTTTTTTGAATAGTCTGAACATTTTCCATATTCATATCCGATGTGGGTAACCCATTTTATAGGAAATGTTTACTTTTCCAAATGTTTTACGCACTTTCCTATTTATAACAAGCGAATTCGTCTGCACTCACACCCGCAAATTCTCAATGCGTTACACTTACGTTACATGCCTCTGTTTGTATATTTTACCAAGTCGCTTTATTTACTTACCAGAACGAACGTAACAGACTCGCAGAACAGAATATCAAACGAAATCGAAATAAATAAAGTTGTAATTATAAGAAACAAGAGCAGTCTTCTTGTTGGCATGTAACGAATGTTGAATTGCCATTTGTTACATTCAAAGTACTTTTTAAAGAACGATTCTTTATTTAAACAAAGATAGCTTTTCGTAAGTAGATAACGATGTAAGTGAGGATGAGTTAAAAAAAAATACTCTTCCCGACAATACGTTTCTCTCAAGGAGAACAAAAATTCCATTTTTGACAATTCAAGTTCGTGGTTTTAAATATCAAGTTGTAGCGATAGCAATACCTAGGTTAGCTCACAAAAGCTCCTTTGGAATGTAAATCTCACGAATCATCTGCAGTTTATAATTATTGAAGAACAAGTTCCTCACTCAGAGTCTTGGGAATTTTTATTAATGAAAGTTGGAAGCAGATGAGAGGATTTCTAGTTGAAAGTTGGAACCGTATCTTGAATTCTGTCCATTGAAAATAAAAGGAGTCATTTATCATTACTAAGAAAATAAATTCGGAATCCTCATTTCGCCTATTCTAACCGTAACCAAAAGCAAGGTTTGCCAGCCGGTCTAAAACAATATTAAAACTAGACAAGAAACTCATGAAGATTATTAATACCTCAGCTAGTTTGCAAACACAAGTATTATGAAAATATGATATTAAGCGATTCCACAATTTGTCAAATTTTAAGTTCCGTGATTTAGAAATCCAACTGGGTGAATTCAACTGTCGACAGCGTGGCTCTGTTGACAATGGTTGGTTTTCTTCTTCTTGTGGAACCTACTTCTTGAAGAGGAAAGACGCTGTCATTCGTAATTGAACCAGTGGCGCGGTTGCAAGCAACTGCAACCAAGAAAACATGATAGCTGACGGGATAGAAATACAGTTAGGGAAATTTCCTAACACTGTTTCGTATTCCACAACTTCACCACTTTTACTTTCATTGCTTGCGATAATATTAGTGTAATGAGAGGTAACATTTGTACGTGGGACCGAAATGGTCGGTTGAAAGTTATCAGCTATCTCCACGCCTTGTCGTCAGTCTGCGGGTGCATCCACAAAATAATTTATGTTTACGCTGAGCACTAATTCGTGAATATTTCGTGAAATAAAGAGCAACTGAAAAGTCGACTCCAACGACGTAGATGTTTATCAAAAATCATTTCAGCATTCCATTCTGTTCTCTCTTTGTTTTCCACACGTTATTATTACACGGGAGTACAATTGTAATTGTAATTATCACCATTCACCGCATTAACGATTCTCGAAATGACATGCCCACGATTATGGACTATCTACCTATGTGTAACTTATACTTCAAACAACTGTAATAAGTATTAATTTTGAAGGCAATAATAATACATCTTCATCAAACCGTAAAGAATCAGATATGCATCTGTAATGACTACCTTCATTCCCGTAAAAACGAAAACAAAGGAAGTGGAAATGTTTAGAGTGAAGAAAGAAGTGAGTAGTGCGTGTAGTGCAAACAATGTCTCGTGTACCTCGATCCACTTCTCTGTTATCTCCACGCACGCACAAAACGCACCATTATGAACCATCCGTTAAATATTCTGCACCGAACAAGATAGCAATATAATGCATGATGTTTTTTGTCTACTCCTATCTCTTGACCTTATCACATTTTTATTACCACGATCATAGTATCATTGGCTTGTAGTCGAATTTGCAATTGCAACACGCATTAAGTACAGCAATAAAAGCTTTCCTTATTTGGAAAACCAAACGACGTTGTTTGTTGTTGCGGTTGTATTATTAAGTATTTTTAACATCGGTGTGGATTGAAGGCTGTAAAGAAGTACAATAGGAACACACGGATTTGTCAAATAGTCATAGTCATGGTTATTACGTTTGCCATAATTTTTATTACTCTTCGTTTACTAGTTAAATTAACATTAGCATAATTCTCTGCTAAAATTACATGAAAAAAATGTTTGTTTGTCACCATTTTGCTTTCCGACACACGATAGCTTCATAAGCTTCGTAAAGGTATGTTCTGTTGTCACCCTCAAAGGGTTATAAAATTTTGATATTGTAGTTTATTAATGATGACAGCTCGTCGGCAACCACATGTTGGTGTCTCAAGGGAGTGCTGGTTCCCTTTCTGGTATCTTGTTACCCCATTACTCGACAAAATGACACTGAATAGTTGACCATTTCGAGTCATTGGACAGGTCTTAAAATATTTGTGGCAACCTTACGTCATACAATTAATTTTGGCTGATTTACGATGACAATAATAAAAGCTTTTCTTCAGGATTTTCTCTTCAGTAGCTGAAACATTCTACGAAACAATCAAGAACCCCGATACTCCAGTGATATAGTTCAAGAGCTGACAATTTGGTAGTTTAGGAGTAAAGTCGACATAAAATGATGAACGAGTCTAGTTACGACCACCCGTTTTGTTTCTTCAGATAACGTCGTTTCTGAGAGCAGATACATTATCCAAAGCCATCTTTTTGAAAATTAGGTTACAGGCGACCAAAGCCTGAAGGTAATTTTGTAGCATGTATCAGGAACATGTGAATAAAAGTGATTCAAAATTTACTTTTTATGAACTAAAACGGATTATCTTTTCATATAATACAAATTTAGTATTGGTCGTTACAGTGGTTTTATGAAATAAACAAAATATTTACATATTACAAACATTATAAAATATGCACTAATGCGGTGTCAAGTTTCGAAAGAAAAATACACTTTGATATAAAGTATGTCCTAAGTCCTGCTGATTTAGGAGTATTTCGTGAAAGATAAGCCTAAGTGATTTTGGAAGAGAGTAGGTTTGCTTTCTTTGTGTAAATTCTAGATGACATAAATTTTTTGTTGATTTTTATGAAAAAATGGAATCATCCTTTTATCCTTCTAACATTTATTAATATTTTTGTCATTGAAATTTTCAAAAATTTGAATTTAATGGTGCAAGCTTCGTTCACCACGCTTTCACTTCAGTCCTGATCCGGGTTTTAAGAAGTGTAGCAATTTTCTTTCATTGAAAGATTTAGTGGTCTTTCATTCTTAACAAAGATTGAATTAGTGGAAGAGGGGAATTAAGGCGACCATCACGATGATGAAAGTTTATGTTCCATGAAGAAGCACATGAAAGTATGTCTATAGTAATCATACATTCAAGCTTATTACATTTATGAAGGCCTTTTTTTGTACTAACTGCAAAGTGCTGAAATGATCCTGCTGTTTTCGTGGAGGTCACAAACGAAAAGGGAATCAGTCTATTTTCAAGCTATGTACCTAAGTAATAAACATAAAAATTATTAAATAACTTTCCACTTGGCGAACTAAGGGACATTACATTTTGTTATTTGTTTGATTTTAGTTTAGAACCCTTTTGGTAAAGACAATTTAAGATAGATCCAATGGTGTTACCAGCTAGTGACTTGGACTTGTGTAGTTCTAGCGTACAAGTGCATTTCCAGCAACTTGTTCTCACGAAGTGTAAAAATTCTGTATCTTTTCGCATTTCCACACTATGAATATAACGCACTAATCTCAGATTAGTATCTTGTGTTGATCAACCTTTGAACCAATGCACCATCATTTATTCTAACTTTCAAACCCATTCGCAATGTAGTGGGTGCTTACTGGCCATTATATTTATTTATTCAGTATCTTTTTATCTTCGACATGAATCGGTGAGTAACTGGAATTTTATGAAGGATGCAGATTTTCTGGAGAAGATATTAAACCCAAAAAAAACAACGCATGAGATTGAGAGGAATTCAGAGACTGATGCTCGTCTTTATTCTTGAAACAATACCAAACTCATACTATTAAAGGAAATTTCTTGGTATGCGAATGGATTTTCTGCTGTATTTACCCCTTCACTGATCACTTGATATACGTCTGCAAATGGAGCATTTATGCGCAACGGGTAGAATAAATATTGTATCTGAAGGTGACAGCGAGAAAGAAGAGAAAGAAATAAAACTATTGCAAGACTCGAAACCAGAACAAGCGCTATTTATTTATGGACTCTCATTCACCATGTCAATAAGATACGTGACTCACTAATCCTCGTTCCAGTTCTTGATGAACCTTGGAATGAATAATGGAACAAACTTTAGATTAGCAGGAATACAGAACTAGGAAAGTAATCACGTTTTATTTCCTTTCATTTTATTAATATTCCGAAAATTGCCAAATCTTCATTCTCCTCTATTTTTGTACAAATATGGAATGAGTTCATTGTGAATCACAATTTGTGATACTTTACATGCAATTACCGAATGTATTTACACATAAGTGCATTCATTTCATTCTATCAGAAATATGAACATCTCGATTTTCCTTGGTGAGGACGGTTGCCCGGTTGATAAAGCGGCAATTGATTTTTACTATTTTTTCAGAACTTAATTGCTTGCTCACAAATATTTTCCTTGCACTTCATGTCAGAAAATACTCTCGCTCGGGAATATAGACTGAGACTGATGTTGCATGTCTAGCCTTTGTTTACGGATCTCATACGTTGATTGATTCACCCGTTTTTAACACAACATTTAATACGTTCGTTAAAATGTGCGCGGTGGATTACCTTTATGCTATACGAACGAAAAGTTGCCGTTTGGCACGCCGCACCAAATACTCCGAAATCATTCAACAAGATAAGTGTACAACCGACTGTCTACTTTTACCGACTTTAAAGTTATTTGATCACGCACGTGTCAAAAGTAACAGAGTATTATTTTTACCTCCGGAATATGACGTAGTCGGCATGATACGTATGTCAGAAACGCATTTCGTTAGGAAGTCAAACAGTTAGTTTAAGTAAAACCGTTATTTTTCCCACTGCCTATTTGCACATGATCCGTTTCTCAGCGCAATAGTGCGTCTTATTTGGGCAAATATTGATAATACTATTCACTGATATTGAGGATAATCCTCCGAAAGAAACTGTCGGTGTTTAGGGCGTCTAATAACTACTTAACGTTACAGAGTAATGATTTTGAACGGCGTGCTACATTTACAATGAGTTCTTTCACACAAGTTTGTAACCAATGAAACAAGTAGCGAGGAAGGGAGGATACCTGAATTGACAAGTTTGCCAAAATAAATGATGACACCAGACATGTAGTTTTCTGTGCTTGTGTTGGTACGTTTATGACCGACCGTGTGAACATGATTACAATTTTAAGGGGGAAGATTTACGAGCTTCTCCATGCATTCGCATTCAATTATTTATTGTTTTGAATTCGCTCGGTTCTCACTCTCTACGTTATCACCACCAGCACCAGCGGCCATGAAACATGATGAGTTCTCCGCGGGATTTGTTCGTGTACACGAAATCATGTCGGATTTATTGCATTGCCTATACGAGGCCAGGTCAAATGTACATTAAAACTGATTTTTGTAGTTTCCGAAACCATGAAATAAAAAGCGCCGAATTGATAATAATATTGCTGTGATAGCAACCTGAATCCGTCCTTCTCTGCCGCCGTTAAACTAAAGATCTATTTGGCATCTCCGTTAATAGGCTGAAAATAATTTTTTTAACGATGATAATAATACAGGTCAGCATATGCAAAACCTTAAACCTTATTTTAAAATTATGTCCATGTTGAAGTGCTCTTTTGAGGTTGTTTTCAATCGACACAATAATTCCAAAAGTTGTAAATTTCCTTTTTGCTTTGGCGTGGGAATGGGATTAAATTCTGATTGAGGTGACGAGTGAATGCCGATTTAAAAATGTTTACAAGCAAAGGACCATTTTGTAAATTACACATATTTTCCATTAAATTCCATAAACTTAAAAAATATATATACTAATACTTGTTCATAAATAATTTATTTACAGTGAACGTGCCGATTCGCTGGGCTATTATATCTTGCGGAAAGAAAGAAATCTCCACAAAACTATAGTAAATTCAATGAGGCCCGGGTTAGAGCATTCGAAAAGAAATAAAAGTACGCTAATTTTAACCAAATTAGCTATGCCCAGTAGTAAAGGCTTATTTCATCAGAAGTAATTCCGACCGCCTCCACACATTCTGCTAAAAGCTATTTTACGACGATTCGCCAGTTTACGAACCGATTAACTTCGTGACTTGTACAGATGAACAGAAATGAAATTTGCAAAGCTTAAAGTTTTTATGGCTGAGTATAATCATAAAAACGTTATGCTTGAAGTTGACGGAGATGTAATGAAGTTATAAGGAAGTTACATAACACAGCACAATTTAGTGTGTGGTGATGCATGACGCTCAAACTTCTCTAGAGACAAATCTAGACAAACATAAGTGTTTTAAAGGAGTACCATCGTTTCCGAATACGAGATAGCATTTTCTAAATTTGACAAGAATTCCTAGAGCGAACCTTTTTAATGGTCAAGCTAACACACCTACGTATGTACATATTCTTTTCTTTACAGAAACCAGAACCAGACACAAGCATTTGATGAAACTCTCGAACAACTCTACGACAGTGAGAATGTTCTCGCAAAAGCAGAAACGGAAACCGGTCAACGGACTTCCTGACAGACTGTGCCTCCAAGCACTGTTTTGGATTTCCATAAGTGCCATTTGTGGAAGTGTTGATGGTTCACTTACGGTGGACATTAACACAGACTTCCTGCAGAACGACGACGTGAATCCATGCGACTTCAGTGCAGTCTCTGATAACCCATCTGGGTTTTGCTTCTGCAATCCTAATCCCAACGACCCAGATGAAGCTGAAGATGTAAAATGTGGCTTCCAGACAAATCCTTCAGAACAGGAATGGAGGGCAATTGCTCTGTTTCGAAGTGCGTTAGCCATTCAGTTTTTGAACCGTCCCCCAGGATCAATTCTGGAAGTCCCACCACCCTACGTTTTCGTAGGAATGAAAAATTTGCATTTCTTCACTATGAAAATGGGAGCTGTGTATAACGTTCCAAGCTTTGCGTTTGGCAACTCCTCAAGCGTGTCTGACATAGACTTGTCCGACTGCATCATTAAAGAGCTCTCTTCCAATGCATTTGCCAATTTGATCAACCTGACAGAGATTAACTTAAGCGAGAACAATTTGACCGAGATAAATCGCAACGTTTTTGCCAATCTTCCTAAGTTAAAAACCCTGGTGTTCCTGAAGAACTCGATCCGATTGATTCATGACAATGCCTTCAAAGAACTGCGGAGTTTGGAAGACCTTGCCCTTCAAAATAATCGCTTGACTGTGATTGCCAGGGATGTATTTTCCGGACTTCAGCGCCTCAAGCACTTAGACTTACACGGGAATAAAATCGAGTGGATCGGCGACCATGTGTTTGCGGAAATGCCACGACTTCAAGACCTAGATATCAGTGAGAACGTCATCTCTTCGGTCAGCTCCACTGCGTTCGTCGGTTTGAAACAGTTGACCAGATTGAACTTAAGAGAAAATAAAATAGTGAGGTTCCATCCCGACACATTCAGCCACTTGAGCAAAATACATTTTCTTGACCTTCAAAGCAACAAACTCAGAGCTCTCAATCACTCCCTAATGACGCCCATCTATAAGAACTTGAAGAATATGAACATGCAGCTTATGATTGCAGGTAAGGGATGCCCTTTTAACTGTCTAACTTCATTAAATTTCACGATAATGTCGCATCATTCAATTTTACATACTTTTATGGTTGCCATAAAATGTTTGTCTGAAAACGCACTTCTTGAGCAGCTTTCTTCGTCTTTACTATCTTTGTCATTTTACTCTCTTTGTCACCACTTTTTGGTGCTTCGCTTACAATTAAAAAATCAATTGTTTACCAATTCCAGGCAATCCCTTTCTTTGTGACTGTGAAGCGTTATGGATGAAGACCTTGTATGAGGAAACAAAAAGTCCGTATCTGAGAACCCAACTTCTTAGCATTACGTGTGACATGTTCGAGAATAGCAGTCGGCAGGTTCCATCCTCCTCCTCTTCTCCCACCTTCATTCACACTGATGGAAGTAACAAAGATCTTACGATGGTTACTAGTGATCCAGAAGAAACGACGACGTATTCTCTGGAAAGTGTGAGATCTGTTGTAAACCTGACGGCGAAAGACTTCAATTGTAACGAAGAGGCAGTACGCGACAGTCAACACAACCTTCAGCACCATAATCATCCTGACAAATCCAATTTGCACCGTCACCAGCAATCTGTTACGAAGTTCGTTGACGGTGACATGGGCGAAGGTTATCATCATAAAGTCATTTCTTCACCAAACCGGGATTCAAATGTGGTCTCCCACCAGCGGGACTTTGAGGGGATCGATGCCTCAGATAGGTCACGGACAGAAGGCAGTGAGCATCATCCTCGCGACTCTCATTTGAATGAGCCCCAAGCGACGGCCGCATTGGAAGGGGAAAACTTTCCAGGTGCAGTACCAAAAACGACATCATCCGCAGACCACAAAGTAGATACCGCAAGAATCAGCTCCACTCAGAGGGGTCCATCGTCATCGGCATCTTTGAACTTCCGCAGCTGTGATTCAGTGTTCCGGGTAAGCGTCCTCATAGCCCTGTGTCTCGCTCTAGTTCTCATCTAAAGGTCACAATTTAAGTACGAGTATGCATCTGCTCTTTACAATTACAATGTACTGTCAAAACAAAATCCGTTTTAATAAACAATGATCTGATCAAAATGTAGGGAAACTAGGCAAGAGAGAAGTAGGCAGATTTAAATCATGACGATAAAAGTATTCAGAAGAACAAAAAATTCGACAAATTAGTCAAAGTGTGAATTTTATTACATGCAGAATTTGTTGGCATTTTCTACTCATTTTTTATATTTTATTTTTGACTTTAGTAAAAAAGGGTTTACATTACACTCATTTAAATACTAATATTGATCGCTTTTTGATTAATTTGAGAAAAACAGTTAAAAGCTTTACGCTTTATGGCGTATTCAGTTACAGCCTTTGGCAGCATTCATTCCATGTTGTAATTGTGAGAATCAAAAATTCTGGTAGCTCTACTTAAAATGCGAACTTACTTTTTCTTGTACATATCTGTGAGCAACGATAAAACCGTTAAATTTGAATATTTAATTATGAAGTCTCATGAAGTAGTTAATTGTGCCCTCTGTGGCTTAATTTCATTAAAAATAAACACATATTGTAAAGCAATTAATATACCTAACGGTGTGGCTTTATTAACAAGTAAATTTTAAATGGCAACCTGCTAGTGGGACTCTGCTAGCTTCCCTTTGTTACTTTTTTCTTTGTGTTCATTTTGACGTAAGGAAAACGGACGAGTTCAGAAAATAATTTGCCCGTCGTTATTGAAAGTATAAGAGAACATTCTAATACGTTAATCAGTCTAACTTTTAAAATCAATTAATTGTTTGACCTTTCTGTACAGGACAATTTGTAGTGTGGTAATTTCGTTGAGAGTAGAATGTATCTTAGCACGTAGCAATAATAATGTACTGACTTCTTTGTTGATCTACATTTGTTTCTTTGTTGTACTATTGTGTTTTTCTTAAGATTTTCTGTGATTGTATTTAAAGTCAATGTATATATTACGGTGTTAATAATGTTAACTGCCAGGGTTAAATAATTTCCCCGAGGAGCTTTACACCATCAAAATGTCAAAATGTATAAACCAAAAAAGGTTTCCTACGCGAAATCAGATTTTCTCACATTATGGTAGCTGTTGTAAGAAGACTCGACAAATCGAAGTTGTTGGACTGACAAGGTATATAAAGAAGTCGTATTTTAGGTCTCACAGATTGTCACTCAGCAAATATATACAATATTAATAACTTACGTAAATGCGTTCAAAACTTATAACGCAATGCTGATTCCGCGTTTTAGAAGATTTCTTAAATAAGTTCAGAGTTCAGTCAAGTGGTTAGGTACTGTTTAAAGTGTATTACAACTTCATTCTTTGAATTTATCATTTCTAACTTTGTAGTAGTAAATAAATGAATATTTGTAAGTATTCACTAATTGTAGTCTCAAAATAATATTGTAGCAAAGAAGCATTTAAAGTATGTATTGGCAAACCAAACACTGCTTTCTCCGTCACAAATTTACAGAATTGTTTTTTTTTGGGTCTAAATGATAGTGTTAGATGTACATGTTTTATTTTCGTCCTGTTACAAAAAAAGTAGCTTTAAATTACAAAATGGACTTAGCTTTTGGTTTTATTGTGTGTCCGCTTCTAAGGACATTTTGTACATTCGTCAGGTTCTCACGCATGTAATGTTAAAGAAATGTTATTCAATGTTTTCAACATTGAGGTTGTATCAGCAGAATTTTAACACGTGAATATTTTGTGCAAAATGTAATATTGCCTGCGTCATTTCGTTATTTCAAAAAGAGATGTTTTTATGGATAATATTTGGAGGGCCAAGTGTTAATGTTACAGAATTTTAATTTATGTTCATTTTCATATCCCCGGTATTTTCAATACTGTAAAATTCGTACATTCTGAGAGGCTACGGTTATGACCGTTCTGAAATTATGGCGTCGTTTTGAGGCGGGTCAATGTATGTATTACTTAACGGAAGGAAAATAAAATTACTTAAACTCAAACTATCTTATTCTCACTTATTTACCATCTAAATCGCACCTACATAAATAAACCCTTGCTAAGGTTTCATGATATATACATACTGCGAAGCTTTAAAAACCTGGCGAAAATAGTGCACAACTACGCAAATTGTAGTGTTGACTTCCATGTCAATACAAAGAAAGCCAATGCAAAGTTGAAATTCTGTAGTCCATTTCTAGATTTTCTATTGAATACATGCAAGCGGGGGCGGACCTCTATAACGAAATTTGTGAAATATCACGTACCGAGTTTTTTTTAAATTTCACCGATGTCCATCATGGTTTTAAATTGCGTCGAAGTCGTGCTCCTACTGTTTTCCTACTGTGCCCGTGAAACAATTAATGTACTCCTATCCCATAATAGTTAACACTTCGCTAGCTTGTTCTAACTGTACAGCAATCTACATAGCTCATCTCTGAGCCATTACAAGACTTTACTTTTATTATACTTTCACCGGAATAAATAACATAATACAACATCGGTGATGATATATGTATATGTTGTAGTAGGTGGCAAATTGGAATTTTATTAAACAAATCCTGACTTTGAACATCAGTACATAAGAGTTATGTATAAACTGTATAATGATTTGACAATGCTCATGGCATGGCTTATTGCATTTGTCGGTCTGTCATTTGAGTGATTTCGCTGCTTTTGTTGACGTCAACGCTTTGTTGACAAAACATTAAATAAACAGAGTAGTCAGAAGTTCGATGACAATACCATCAGATTACAATTTGGCACTGCAAAATACACCGTTGCTGTCCTCTCATTCTCATGTTTTTAATTGCTACAATGGACACTCGTCAAGTGTTGATTCTTCTGTTTGATTGTTCCATAGTTGACAGGGTTCAAATAAAATTGGCACCTGTGTACATACCTATTTGTGCAATTATATAAGAAAAGACGTATGATATGCGAATGCGAAAAGTAAAAGGCGTGGGATTTGCATTTGGTACCGTTAAATTGGGTTCCCGTTTCCTAACACTATATTCTGAGAGAAGCGCGCGTCCGACTCAATGGAATACCATATAATGGTATAGAGAGAGATATTCAGACTGCGGGTCTAAAAAATCATTCATTTTCGTGACAGCGACAGCATTACACTCTTCTAAAAAGTAATAAAAAAATCGTTGTCATGTCAGTCGGATAGTTAATCATATTGGTAGTTTTGGTAGTCCATAACGTGAAGTGAACGTTAGTACAATTGTTACAGGCTTTTTCTACCGAAAAATCGAAATCGAGCAACTGACTGCGACGATGCACGCACACAGGAACCCATGAATGACGGCCGCGCTTAATGTGCTTTCTCCAAACTACACTGCGTAGGTGAGGGTGAGGCCAGTTCCAAACAGATCCACAAAGGAGCAACATACCAGGAAGAAACACGAAGTGCTTTTCATGGAAATGTATAATTTAACACAAATTTGTACGCCACCTTTGTTGTGCAAAAACTGTTCGTTAAAACAGACTCCCGGCATTTTCGGCAAATGCAAAGGAGACGCTCGCAATTCCATTTCAAGTTTTTTCATGAAAATCTGTCTAATCGTTATCATTGGAATGATCGTTAGTGGAATCGGGAAGGCAGAGGAAGTAAAGGTCGCCAGAGGATTTGGACAAATGTTGCTTTCACCTAAGAATAGCGTCTCTTATTACGACGATACGGCTGAAAGAAAAAGCCCGACTTTGTATCATAAAACTAATAGGAATAAAGCGCAGTTCCATGAGCCAAAGCCAAAATCAACAGTAAACAAAGGATTGAAGAGTAGTAAAAGAATATTTTTGTTCAGTGAGCAAGACAAGTCACAATCAAAATTTCCCATTGCAAGTCAGATAAACAAAGGAGATAATTTGAAAGATGGGGTTCAGCGGGTTCGCCGACAGATTCTTCCGTTACTAGCGAAATCCACCAGGCAATGTAAAACCTTCAACCCGGAAGTCGATCGGCTCATCAAGCGATACACAACCTTTCTCATTGATTATGCTTCAATGCAGGAGTGGAGGAGTGCGGAAGTTGTTGTACCACATCACGCCGATTGCAATGTGTGCAATTATTTTACAAGGAACCCATTGTTGTCCAACGTTTCTCTCATCCTGCACTGTGTGAATGGATCTGAATTTATTCGCAATAAAATATCGTTGGAAAACAATCAGAGGCTGCCTATTGTAGTCGCGGATTTTATTCCACTGCGATCTAAACGTTTTCGGAATAAAGCGAACTCATCCATCAATCTGCATGTCATATTTAATTACATTGAAGGTGGGCGTTCAGTTGTTTTGTTAGCGGGCAACGGAAGTTTCACAGAGATACTTAATACAAGGCAACCCAAAACTTTGAAAAATTACAAATGGACTCTGGTGAAGCCGATTGAGAACGCCCGTAATAAAGCCGAAGGTCTATTGCAAATTTATGATATTTATGGATTTGCAGCATCCTTGACACCGTTGCCGCACATGATTGGGACTTGGAACGAAACAAGAGATTTGAGGATTATTGATAGGAATATTGGAAACTTCCAAGGACACATTATACGAATTACAACTGTTCCGGTAATATGAGATATAAAATAAAATAACAACAATAAATCGAGATGCACCGTTTGCAAAAAATACAAAATGCTCTTTTGTTTAAATGTTTAAAAAAATCTATTTCACATTTATTCGAAATCCGTGCCGATAAAGATTAAAAAATTTGCAAACACATTTTATGAAATAAAAGTATTATGCAGTACATGCAATAATATTTATTTTTCAATTTAGGGCCCACCAGTTGTTAATTTGGATTCTACAACACCGTTGACCCTGGCATCCTCATCCTCTTTAAAAATCTCGGGCTATCTCCCGGAACTCTTGGAAATAATCAGTGTTGTGTTAAATTTCAAGTAATCAATATAATATCAATATCATTCTAATACTGTACATTTTGATGTAACAGATAAATAAAAAATAATTTTTGGCACACATTTTATTTTTTGTGAATCTAAGAGTTGTAGTTCTGACTCCTAGTGATGGAAAGTTTGGAATTGCAGATGAAGACGGGAAGTGGTCGGGCATGGTTGGAATGCTTCAACGAAATGTAAGATCATGCAACATTCGGGAACAAGTTGTTTGCTCAATAGATATTTAACGCAAGTGTTGTGGTAGTCACCGTTGCACCAACTCTTGATTGTCTACAGGAAGCGGATATTGCGCTGATGTCGTTCAGTTACACAAAGAGCAGAAAAAAGGTCATGGATTTTTCTCCGCCAGTGGAGTACAGTTCAGTAAGCTACTTTGTTAGTTTTACGAAACCATGGCAAATCGTGTGTAGCAAATTTAGCATGACGCAACTAGGCATGCTACATTTACACGAATAGCATAATTGAATCAGTTTGGTGCTTGGTGGAAAAGTGGATCGTACTAATTAGTTGGAATTGTATGAATGCGTGCATGTTTTTTATGATTAGACTCGGCTCCTAATTCGAAGAGATTGGCAAGTGGCTGACTTGAAATGGGATGCATTTATTAGACCCTTTAAATGGGAAGTCTGGTGCACCATTTTGGTTCTAATAGGGATTGGGACCATCACTCTAATTATTTTTTCAAACTTTCGACTTTTTGAGACCAGTCCCGGAGAGTCAATATGGCTATTATCAACATGCTTCTTATTACAAGGTTTACAAACTAACTTGCAAAAATTTGCATGGAAATATTTTAAAAAAATTTAGAGTAGACATGTGATATGAATTGAACGGACCAGCAAACATTGGAACTAATTTACTGATTATAACTCTAGACTATTTTCTGTTGGAACACTCCACAATTCGGGTTACACCATTCCGCATACTAAGCGGCACCTTTTGGATACTTTCCGTATTTGTATTTGCATGTTATACGGCACGATTGACATCATTTCTTGCCGCGGACACGGACAAGTTACCCGTTAGGGACCTGAATGAAGCTGTACGTAGCCGATCATGGAAAATTGGTCTTGTGAAAGGTTCTTCATTTTTGGAGAAAGTTAAAGTTTGTGAAGCATTTTATTATGCAGTACTACTGTAAGTAAAACAGTTTCAATAATTATATATTTTCTAATTGACAGGAATCTTCTGCCAGTGAAATGACCCGCCTCTGGAAAAATCTTCAAGCTGATACCTCCACTCTTGTTGGCGGATTTCCAGAGGGAATATCAAAAGTTTACCAAAAGAGATTTATATTTTTTACCAGCGACCTCATTCCAACTTATCTAGTCAAGGGTAATTGCTCATATGCATGGCTTCCAGGCAAATATTTTCCAGGATTTGGCTACATTGGATACCAAAAGAATTTGCCGTACGCTTCTTCCATTTCCAAAGTGTAAGTAAACTAAACTTTTTCTATATACATTAAATTTGATCCACGCATTACAAGTATTTTCGAAGCTTTGTGCAATATTTTTCTTTGTTTACTTAGGTTGACCAGAATTAGAGAGGTTGGGTTAATGAGACGCACAATTAAAAAGTGGTGGGGAACATCAGCAAGCTGCAGTGGACGCCAAACCAGTGACTCCTTCTCCGCAATCAGTTTGCACGAAAGTGGTTCAGCATTTCTAGCTCTCGCCATTGGCGCCAGTTTAGCCTTATTTTTTGCTGCACTTGAAGTCGCCTTTCACTCAAAACAACATTTATGGAAACTGAAAAATGAGCAAAAACAAGCATTTTCTCCCAATGAATTTGCTGCTCCGGTAGTACATGGAACAGTGCACTTAATTCCTACATTACTAAAGAACGACCGACCGTTCATCTGGAATCTTGAAGAGCATGAGAATGAGAACAAAATAATTACCCCATACGAAAAAATGTATATTGTTAAAACAGTTAGTGAAAATCGTTAAAAGTTTTATTAAACCTTAACCCAAAGATGAACCTTTGAAGCTAATTTAATACAATAAAATCGACAAACAGTAAAAAAATTGCCGAATTTCAGTCTTTCAGTTAATCAAGTGACATTTACGTTACGGAATATTTACAACAAATCATAACTCACGGATACTGAATTCATAAGGTACATAGGTATAGGTGTGATTTATAGTTTCATTTTTTTCTCCCGTCTTCGCTTTACACCGGTACTAGTAGTTGAAGATGGATCAGTGGACGCATCTTCAATATCTAACACTTCTTTCGGATTTTTCTCAAGAGAAATGTTATTAATAGAAAATTTGTTCTGTGCACTACTTTCTGCCATCTCTTGTCGTTCCCTTTGCTTGGCAAACATGGATGAAATAGAGTTATTCGATTTTTGAGCTGATTTCTTTGCAAAGATACTTACGGGCGTTGGTGGATTAAACTTATTGGGAGTGCCGAGATTTTCCTTAGCATACGAACTTAAATCAGGTACGAAAGGATTCTTAGGACGACTTGCGTAATGAGCAGCAGCAGAATTCCCAGCGCTGCTAGAGCTGTTTTCAAAAGGAACATCAGCAGACGTAGTTTGATTTCCAAAATAGGATGATGATTCATTCATGTCATCTATTAATTTCGTACCGAAAAAGTTATATATACTACTATTGAAATAATCAATTCCAAGATTATTAGGACCACCTTCAGTGTTTGATGCTGCGAAGGTTCCTTGGGTTTCTACTTGTGACCACTGGCGATCGTATCTGTCTTGTGTAGACCTGCTTTGGGAAATATTTCCACCGTCCAAAAATCGTTTTGATATTATTCCATTCCCATTAACGTGATCTATAATGTCGGAGTCAAGATTTCCCCATTCGTTGTACTTTTGTACCTAATAAGTAAAAGAAAAAATAGTCACAATTTCGTAATTCGTTATTGTTTTATCAGTTAACTACTTAAATAAAAATGCTCATACCGATAAACGCATCCACTTTGGTAGGGACGTTAAGTAACGTGGTGTACGAATATACCGATCATCAACCAGGAAGATCGCTCCCCAATCATGTCGATGGCGGATGCACCTACCCAGTGCTTGGTTAAGAGCTCTAGGAAATAGTTTCATTCATAATTATCAATCAATAATCAACATGGTTGTATTCATGTTTCATTATTCTTAATATTAATTTTCTAAGGGATACGTCTTGAACATCAATAAAACATTATTGAAGCCCAATGTCTAGAGCCTTTCAGTCTTACCTAAAAGCTTGAATTTCGTACCAATCACCACCATTCAGTAAGCCTTTGCTAGTATTTTGTGTGTTATAACCCCGTTTGAGCTCA
Organism: Cyphoderus albinus; assembly: GCA_021029165.1. Lineage (NCBI taxonomy): Eukaryota > Metazoa > Arthropoda > Collembola > Entomobryomorpha > Paronellidae > Cyphoderus > Cyphoderus albinus. The sequence continues at coordinate 47,131 of VYYJ01000175.1, forward strand.
ACTTGCAGATCTTTGAAGTTGGGAAATGGTATCCCAACCTGAGAACCGGAAAAACAAAAGAAACATTCAAGTAATTTTAAAATAATAAAGACGCCACAGGAAAAGTTACAATAACTTACACAAATTACTGCTCGTGCATTTTCGTCTGCAAAATCCATTCCCTCACTTACTTTCCCCCGATATACAGCAAAGAAGATGGAACCAGTTTGCTCATCTCTCTACAATAATCAAACCAGTTAACCTTCCAATTTTGTAATGGTAAGAGATACTTTTGTGAGAATTTGAACTTGTACAGGCAAAAGGGACCGAGGATTGCGCTTTTTGTTCTCGAGGTCTTCCTGAACTACCACCTGTGACGGACGGTACTTCTCTACACCAGCGTAGAATTCATCCATCACAACTTGAAAATCGCTTCCAGACCTGGGTTCTATAACAATCACTTTATTTTTCTCAAGTCTGTCATAGAGTCCAGTGTCTCTCCACCTAAACAATCATTAGAAAAGTACATTACAGTGATAAAAATATTAATCAGTTATATCATAAACCAATAAGAGTACAAACCTTGCAACGGTGTTCTCGAGAAGTCTATACGACGGAAAAAAGCAGAGCACCCCATGTGGAACAATGTTGCAGATGCGTAGTACAACGTTTCCGAGCTCGTCTTTGTAGTTCAGGGTTTCAGTATTTTTATAAGTACCATTCAAATTCACTCCTGTTGGACCAGCTGCAATAGCGGCAGCCCTTACCTAGAATTGGGCGTTTGACACTTTATATATTTCATTTGTACATTTTACGAGATTTCAGATATCAAATCTCGACGCTGACCTGGTGTTTGTCAATGACATGACTGGCCTCTAGTTTTAAAGAAAATGGTGTTCCCAGCTCGGATTCGAAAGACTGCATAGGAGAGAGAGTACCAGATGTAAGCACAATCGCATGAGCTGCTGCGCGAATATCCTAAACAAAAATATTTAATCTTGCAGATTATCATTACATATATACAATTTTAAGTACGACAATTAATGAATGAATAAATTGCTTTCATCTTTACCTCAAAAGCTACTGCTGGGTTAAGGCACCAAAGATGCAAACTTAGAATCTGAACACTTCTGAAACTTCCAGAGTTTCCGTCCCTTCGTTGCGTTGTAAATTCTTTAGTAAGCGCAACTCGAAAGTCATTTCTATAACGTCCATTGTCCCGTGTTAACTCATGAAATAAACGGAAAACATTTTCCACCAAACCAAATGTCTGATTCGTTATCGTAGGTTTTTCGTTAAAAAGCCGAGCCCCACGTTCCCTCACAGCCTCTATTTGTTGCTCACGTTGTGTCGCTATAGCTTCAAAGTAAGCCTGTATAATTTAATCATTAAGTAAAAAAATTAATTACAAATGTTTTGATTTAAAAAAGTTCATTAAAAGTGTAGTCCGATTACCATTTGCATCGTTATATTTTTTTCGTTTAGACCATAAGCATCAACAAATCCTAGGAAGTCAGTTCCACTCCATGACCTTCCGGAGCTGTTGTAGGATCGTTCCTGTAAACCTGAAGCGCTGCGATCCATTATTGCACTTAATTCTGACAGAAATTTTGCCTGTAATTTTATATTATAATTATAAGCATTATAATTTTTAAAAAATTGTAGAAGAAAATGAAAAGACATTATGAATATTTACTATTTCATTGTGAGCATATGTCTCGTTTCCACTATTGGCCACTTTCTCACAATCCTGCAACGCGCTCATTAAATCCACCTGTTTAATATTTAAACTTGCTGCTTCCCTTGCCGCATCCTCCATGTTGTGCGCCTCGTCGAAAATCAATACGTGGCCATTTAAATCCAAATTCATCTGAATCAAAACAATACACTACAATAATTTAACTGCGATTTTTAAATTTCATTTATAATAGAAAAAATTTAAAAAATATTCTGTTTTCCGCACCGATTTCCTGATAGAGGGATCAATCATGTAATTGTACGGACAAAATATAATGTCTGCCGAATACATCAGAAACCTGGTGGCGTAGTATGGACAAGCTTTATGCTACAAATATAACATCATGTATGATATTAGAAAACATTTACTATAAGTATATATATTAATTTTAATTGGTTTCAGAATCGAACGATAGTTAACAAATGCTTCTTACCTTCCGTCCGGCAGTAACAAGATCTTCTAAATCGAAACCAGGGGATACCCCTGCAGAGACGAGTCCTCCGTAGCTACCCAATTTACGCGCACCAGAATGCCACATACAACCATTTCCCTAAAACCAAGGAGAGTTGCCCTTGAAATTATTAACCGTTTTGGTTAAATTTTTTAAAAATCTTTCTTACAAGTTACCGTTGTCATAGTTTTTTGAACCAATTCTCGGCATAACTCATTTTTATTAGGTTTCTTCTCCAGTGCAGGATTTATGCAAGTATGGTCTCGACTTGCCAAAACCACAGATCTAAAATATAGTGAATCATTAAGGTGCAGGTTTAGAACATTAAATTAAGAATTCAAGCTACTTTAAAAATAATAATATGGGACAATGTCATTTAATCTAAAAAGAGAGACAAAAATAGAGACAATAAAGTTATGCATTCATGTTTCAACTGGAATAATTTTACATGGAGTATTTAAATTAGAATAAACGAGTGAAGTCAAATCAAATTCTTCATTATTAAATGTCGCTACGCTGATTTGTGGATAAAGACATTAGACAAAATAGTCAAGTCGCGTGTCGTAAAAAAGAGACTTAATCCCTGAACAATTCCAGCCAACACATATCCCCCACGAATACATCAGCAAATAAGCATTCGGAACAAGTCATTCAAGAAGGGGAAACACGCAAGCTTTGTATGTTTGGAATTGACTAAAAGGAATTGACTGTGAGCTGCATCCATGCGAGAAATGTCCTATAAAAAGGAGGGATGATGGCCCAGCTTGAGACCGAATTCATAGATGCCAGAAATAAACATTCTCCGTCGCTCTTTGTACGGAGAAACGAAAAATGTGTAACTTAGCATTGTACAACATAATGTTTTACAACTGAACATTTTACGTCAAAACCGTAACTACGATAATATTTAATTTTTTATTACCTAGTATTTAGTTAAATATGTATTTAAATGCAGTACATGGAATTTTACAAAATAGTATAAAATGAATGAATACGACACGACAAGAGAGAATTGTGATATATTATTGATTTGACTAATGCATCTACTTCGATCACAATCACATTAGCAATTTTCTATAATGAATAGTGTCATTTCAGCCGGTTATAATGCTTTTAAATATTCTAACAGGAAACAACGTTCATCAACGAATTTACAAACCTCCAGAGGTTTTGAATTAAAGTGATTCCAGATATCACAACAAGTTGTAGCTTGTGTGTAATTGTTCCACAATAAAATACATTTCATAAATGGAGAGAACTAAAATATACAAATTCGATATTTGTCACAGAACTCATAGCGCACATCACTGAACACAGACTCGTGATTATCAACTTTGTCAAAAATGTCCCTGTAGTGCCACTTGAAATCAAGATAGATCTGACTAAAAATCATCCTACTTTCGACGATTTCATTTATTAAATATTTTTCCTTTACGACTCTGGATGTGATGTAATGTATAATAATAATCATACTCTTCAAAACTCATCAGAGCAAACGACGGTCGCTGTCGTAGTAACAGAGCTCCTTCCACCCCTCAATAATAATAAAGGAGCGAACCGTTCTTGATGAGTCAGAGTAAATTAATATGAATAATTCCATTCTATCCATTTCGAGCTTCTCTTAGCGCACCATCATCACTATTCACATTTCATTTTAACAAGCTCTATAATTATATCGCCTTTCACATTCATAATCATATCAGTACTTTTACTTTTCCTGAGATATATTTCAAGCGGAAGCCGCTTGCTTACTCTCACAACTATAGGACAAAAGTTCCCTCAAGAGACATTTCCTTCCCACTACGCCACTACGAATCAGTTTGATCCCTGAGTAAAAAATTCATGGCGAAGCACAAAAGGTTTGAAGAGCATTAGCAAAACATGCCACTGCTACTTCTGCTCTTATATTAACAGTAGTAGTTTTAATATTGCCGAATGAAAGTCAGAAGGATTGGAGGCCGAAAAATAAAGGACATTCGTTCATATCCATTACATAAAAACATCCCCTTCAAGTCGTCCATTTTTTCAATAAATTTTCATTCTGGTAGCGGACGGAGGAGAGTTCTGGAAGGGTGATGAGTCGCTTACCCTCGTCATACGATGTATAGTATTCGTTGGGCTATGAGCAATGATAGTATGTGTTAAAATTTAACCCCCTAGGCAACTCTGCGTCTTCAATATTTTCAGTTTGATCCTTAATCACAGAATTCACTGTGGTTAGATACTATGCAGTTTCATCAGTCATTTTTATGCAGTTACATCAGTTATTTTAAATCGCAGCAAATAAAACTGCGTCAACTACGAGATGTCCATCAACTATTTATAAAAATTAAGCAAATTCCTAAAATACTTGTTGGAAATCCAGTGTTTGAATTTCTTCTGCAACATGAGGTAAGAATGTTAAATCGGAGTAGTTTTCTCAGAGATTATTATTTCTTTTGCAGAGTACGTAAACAGAAATAGCAAAGGCAAGAAAATAAAGCTAGAACAAATGTGAGCTATTTTCACCGAAATTTGGATTTTGAATAAATGTGAAGACTGACAGAGTAAGGGAAAATGTATATCACCACAAGCATTTCTATCGTGAGAAAATTAATCGTTTTGTAGCAAACAACCCAGATTCGGTCATCCAAGAATTGATTTGCTTTAGGCACACCATTATATTGCTTTCGTATGTGCATACAAAAATTCTTTGAAAGTGACGCTAAGATGGATTTTATTGTTGGTCCCTTTGTACAACGAAAAGAGAAACGTTAAAACAAGTTTGTGTATCTTCGTGTTTTACGAATGAATCTTTGTTTTATCAAGTACTGCCTTCAGGTATATCGGCATGATAAAAACACTCGAGAGCATCTGCTCCAAAATAATATGTACAGCATTACGTTTTCCAGGATGGATCCCAAAAGGCAGTTTTTGACAACGAAAGAAACACCATGAATTCATTTTACGGTTTTATGTTTAAAGAGCAGCAGGACTATTCAAACCAAAAGCACAATTAAAGGCCTCCAGTACCGCTTTTTGTCTTTTTGTGAAGAAAAAGCAGAAAGAAAATACTATCCGCGTTGGATGTGTAAACAAACTTTACACGGAAATCTCTACGACCACGAAAGCAAACTTCATGAATACTGTGACTCTTCGTCATTCTAATAACTAGACGTATGTAATATGTAATTTAAGAACAGTGTTGTATCAGAGTAAACAATGTGCCACGGAGAGTGTATAACATTTTAAAAATAATATTCCGCTACCGGTGTTATATGTTGCACTATCAACACCATTAAAACCTTATTAAGTCTTGAAAGTAAGTAAGTCAGTGATGCCTTTTTGTTGTACGTACCTGACACCGCTGTAACCAGTCTTGCGCAGCTCCCTGGTAATCTGCTCTATCTGCTTGTGAGTTCGAGATCCAAAAAAGATTTTAGGGACACTGCAAGTTTTTATGTAAATAAACCTTGAAAGTTCCTTATCAACCAAATGAGAAACCGAAAATTTCAATTTTTGTCACAATTTTTCTTTACGTAAGCCTTTTGTTGGGAGGTTCGAAGAAATTGGCGTTACTTTCAGGCGGCTGGCTTTCCGTCTGTTTAGGAGGTTTCTTTCCCTTTGTGTCCTCCAGTTCAAAGCTTGAGTCTGACGTGTAATTACTTTTATTCTGTCACGATCACAAGGATTAAAAGCTTTTGTTTCTCTTTCTTTTGATGAAAGTAAAATTCTATTTATTTTCAGATACAAGGTTTCCTTACTCCATCGAATGACGTTGACGCAGAGATCCTAGTTCGCTTCGGTGGCTTGAAGTCGTCATCGGAATCGTCCTCCGTAAGTTCGTAAACGGGAATCACGTCGTCAGTACTTGCGTTTTCTAAACAATCAAATAAAATTCCTTTTCATTTCGTTCAAAACATGCATTTAAGAAGCAGAAGATAAACGCAACAAAATGTTACAGAATGCGGCAAGTGGGTACTGTGGGGCAACTTGAAATTTTGACTCTACCAACTTAACAGATAAATACATTCGAACATGATAGCTTCCAATGTGTGCACCACATAAATATTATTGATATTAAGACAACGCAAGTGTGGAAATTTTCATTATGAGAGATTCGGGAAAATCTTTACAAATTGATGTAGTGCTTCAAATTTTAAACGTTACTTCTCAATTTCTGAACTCTAGTTGGTGTGTAGAGTGAATGCCTAGGGAATTTGAGTAACAAGTGAAAATAACCTACGTAGTAACTTATTCAGAAAACTTACTCGTGATTTTTAACATACAAAATTAAGCTTGAGTAAACGTGAAAGAGAAAGACATGGTTGTTGTTGTTGTACGGCAGTGAATGAAACTTTGCTCTTTTTCCAGGAAATAATTTAGTTTGGCGAATCAAATAAATAATGGCAGAATGAAACAAAAACACTCCCATCAATCATGAATTTTGTATATTATGTATCATGTACCAAAGTATTGAACTTGTAATCATTTTACAAAACATCCGCAGGTTGCTGTGTGGTGTGTCTGTGATACTAAAAATAATGTCGAACGAACGGGAAAGTTGAAAACTTTTCAACTGGTATCCATCAACGTAATGAAAAAACTTTTACAATTACATATCCCAGAAATAACAAATGTAAAACTACTCACAATCCGTAATTTTAGAGCCCCCTCAAAGTAGTATCAATCATACATCTAATGCTGCCTTAATGACTACATGTTTCAGTGAGTCAGCCTTGCCACCGCATTGTGTCGTCAACAGAGAAAGAGGAATCTTCTGAACGCAGTGAATTGCCACTAAAAGCCTAAAAACTCCAGCATCCCAGAAAATTAGACTGAGGAACCCCACCAGACTCCGGAGATTGGTTCTCCTCTCCTCACTCGATATCTTCTTCTGTGTTTCCAACACAAAGAACTACAATTTATTTCGATGAGAAGCGTCGACGAACAGAAAAGAGAGTGAAAGACGTATTGAGAGGAAAAAGCCTTGATGGATAGGTTCATGCAGGGAGAGAATTAAACCCGCCAATTTTCTTCACATATCACTGAATGCAAAAGGAAGAGAACCCGTTGGACCGAGAAAAGCTGTCAGAGTCAAGCGTTGAAATACGTATTATTACGTCAAAGTCCTCTTCAACATTTTCTCTGTCCTTTATTAAAGTAGCTTTCCTGCGATTCATTTATATATTTTTATCATACACATCTACTTTTTTCTCTTTCAATGCAGCTTTCATTAGTTCGTATATATCAAAACACATTTTATATCAACTAGATGTTTTCTCTATACATTCGAGAATAATACTCGATTGAAGGATCATGTCAAAATATCTCCCACAGTCCCGTCATTGTCCCTAGCGTACGCCAGTCTCTATCCTAGAGGCCTCTGTGTTGGTTTACTACTTTCTTCGTCGTGCATATCTACAGATATACCTTCCGAATTATGAGATTGTAATGAGAATCCTCTTTCTTCTCCTTTAATGTATTTCGGTAATCGGCGACGCCAGCGATGTGTTACATCGGTATCACCACATCACCGCGACAAATATGTCGCGAATCTTGGGAAAGAGCACATAAGGGTTTTAACTTTTGTGATACGTCAAAAAGATAGTGCATTGCGTCATGTTTTAGTCAGCTCGAATAAAGTTAAAATCCAACTTGTAAGCTTCTCAGTGTGATGGATATACAAATGTCACGGTAGCTTATATCCGTGAAGGAGAAAAAAGTGAGGAGAGGTTACAGCCATAGGGGAAACAAAGACAAGTATGGCTTCGAGGCTTCTTTCCACTCCCGTACCCCACCAACCACTGTATTTGACATCAAAGGATTTCTCATCTTTTCTTTTCTCTCTCCATTTTCATGTGTAGCAAATATGGTGCTTGGAATGACTGGAAGTGAAAAGAAAAGAAAGTATGTATGTATGTCGCTGGGGATGAAAACCACAGGTTTAGTCATTCACTTTTTTAACTGCACGGAAACAGAAAGACGTGCTTTGGATGCGATGCGTACTTTATCAAAAGACTAAAACGTTGTGAGTTTCGTCGAACAGTAACCAACGCCTATACGAAATGCACCCAGTTGTACCAAAGAGATGTATGGTACACACCTCCCCCACCTTCCCTCTCATTCTCAAAATCCCTTCCGCCCGGTGAAGTGAAACTCATCCCTAACAAAGCTATCTGGCTGGTTGACAAAATCTGATGCCCCTCTGCTACTCTTTCATCATCATATCCTTTCAATTCCCCAGTCACATCAGGCGAAAGTAATCATCAAATCAACTTACATAAGCTCCGCTAATGAAAATACTCGTTAGTAAACGACCAAAGGGATATGCTTGATGCACGAGAAAGGAATTATTTACCACTTCAAAATTGCACCATAAAGTGCATACGACAGCTAAATACTCAACAACTACGACAAGTACGTTAAGGACAGTAGATCTTCAGTATCCAACTCAAAACATCTTAAGCATTTAGATATTTTTGATTTTCTTAATTAAGAGAAATAGCCGAAATACTTACCAACAGCCGATGTATTTTGACCTCCCAGGTCGGATTTTTCTTTATTATCGCACTGTTGTTGCTGCTTTTCCTTTTCCTCAGCTTCATGTTCAGCCTGCTTCTGCTTGGCTCGTTCATTTGCTTCGGCTGCTTCGCGTGCGTCAATCTCGGCATTGTACCGCTCAACACGGGCTGAAATTATTGAAAATAAATTTAAATTATATATAGTGTACACCTGTTTTAAGATGCCACAAAGTGCAACATATCAATTGAATTTTTCATTCATTATGAAATGTCTGTGCATATATAAACTGCTCATATTAAACTTTACATAAGTAACGTATTACCAAAATGCCATTTGATCCACTTATGTTGCTGATGCAAATCATAACTATACAGTTGTTGTTGTTAGTAGTTCTGGTTTGATTAATCATTAATGCCTTGACATTAAATTAATCTAAGTAAAATACGTATCTCACGTCTCAGTTTTATTTCTATTTAGCGGATATGAATGCTTATTATAGTACAAATAATCATTCTTTCGGCTATTTAATTTGAATTTTCTAATTAAAATGAATGAACTTTAGCAAAAATAAAAGACTCATTAGATACTAGCACATGAATCAGAGAAAAATTGTGTCGATCTCGATTAATTGTTGAATACTATATAATTTTCAATGGAACGATGGACAGAAAATCATGATTAATTATAAAAATTCCAACAGAATAATATTCGGTTAATGTATACGTTGAACCAAATCTTATCCACTTTTTAGGGAGAATCCATGCTCTTCAAATAACATAAGTAATATGATTTATGTAGTTTGTAGCTACGATTGACTACCATTTCTTATTATTTCAACGTAAACACTCTTTCAACAGCAATGCTTAAGGGAGAAACCCTACTTTTCAGGCTACAAATTTAAAAACTAGAAACTGAAATAAGCATTCAGCAGTATTTATAAATATAACAGAACTAGTTTTTTAAAGGTGTCATAACAGCTCAGTTTACCTACCGGCTACCAACTACCAAGCGTCAGTTTATGTGCATTTCTCCCAGTTTAACATTTAATTAGCATTTATAACTCTAAAAACAAAGAAAAAAAGTACGGTGCATGTTTTCAAGCTGTACTGGAAATTAAAGGGATTTAAGTCCAGAAAGCAATATAGGAATCAGAAATGTCAACAGCTTGGTGAATACTTCGTAAAATAAGTTTGAGTCTGGAAATCGTTTGATTCCTGGAATGCGTTGTGTAATAATCATTATTATAATCTACATTATTTGTCGGCATAAGATTGCCACATTGTGAGCGAACGAGTGGAAAGAATCTGTAAATCCATTCTCGCTCTCTTCATCCTTAAATGTCCATCGAAACGGAGCTGAAACAGGCCTACTGCTCCCCGGCGATAAAAAAGGAGAGCAACAACTTGAATTGTTGTGACTGAAGAGACGGCCCATACAATTTTTTGTATGAATAGACTTTTAGGAGATCAGAAGAGCTAACTAGCGATCTCATGAAAAGAAAGGAAATCCTCTGAGCTACCCAATTACTCGGGCAACACAATGGACAAAACCGTGTGGAGCAGTGCGAGGGTCCAACCCCTTTTCATAAGAAAGCTAATATTGAATTTGATAGGGCTACACCAACAGCACCTCGAAAACATGTGGGCACATACAATGTCATCATCATCACACATTCATCTTACACATACACACAGAAGCACACACTTTCATCTGTCATTTAATTTATTTGCCCGCATCCATGTTTAAATGAAAATTCGGTATTATGTCCTTCACCCTTCAATGCCAGATTTTCCCCCTTTGGAGCGAAATACTCTCGAAAAATTAAAATGCCGTACGCAACCTTATGTAACACAGTTTTCATACCAGAAAGAGACCTGCTTTTATTCGCATTGTGTGTGAAACAACTTTCATCATCGTCATATTTGTATATACCTTCACGTGAATCATGCACACTTTGATCCTCCAAGTACGAAGAAAAAGGCTTTCCTTCACCACGCCAGCGAAGCTTGTGCAATGCAATGCTATATAGTATTTCATATTATTAGCCGTATTGTATGAAAACTTCACATAATTATAATGAAAAATACCGAATTTCCCCTATGAATAGCTTTGTCAGTATCCAGGCAAGCAAACCCTTCAAATTTGACGCTCCAAAGAGAATAACAGAGCCAGAAAAGAGTGGCAGCACTGGAAATATATATATAACGTGATGTGAGACATGTATCTTCTTCTAGTGTAATCCAACCAACTTCTCCATGAGTTCAGAGCACGACAAATTCATACTCGACGATACAAGATCCGAGCGGATAATAAAAAAGAATATTATCTCATCTCTCCAGTACGACGCTATAAACGTAAGCATAATAGAAATGAAGTTTGGGCTCATCCTACGCTACTCACACATCAATGAACACATCAGTTGCTGTTCTGTCACAAAGACGCTCTTCACTAATATTTATGACAAGCAAACAATGCCAACTTGAAATATGCAGGAAAACAAAATCTCATATAACTATCGAAGCAACAAGGGTGATAAATCGTATCGTGTTCTTCATCTTTCTGTGTACCTGTGCCCTCATCATACAAAGGTTACTCGCAATTTTGCATTTCATTTCAATTCAGTCAATAAAACAGTCGCTGTCTGGAATTTTTTCCAAGAAAATGGAACGAAACATTCAAATTATTCTTCAACGTTTTCTCCACACTAAGCAAATTATAATAAACTCTTGAATGAGTATCAATAGATTCTATATTTCCTCTCATTTTTATATATCATGCATGCAGAATTCAGAATTAAGTGGATTAACACAATATTTATGGATAGAATTGATATTTGATGTAGGTCTGCTAATTTCTCTAAATGACAGATTTCACAGAGACAAGGTGCTTCTACGTGCCATAACCAATGATTTCTGAAGACAATTTCTCAATGATTCATAACAAATAATTGAATTATTCAATTTGAATAATAATTAGTAAACCACCTGCCATATATTTTAAAATATGTACTTTCTCTGTGTTTCTTACACCTTTCAATACATATTCATTAATATTTAATAAATACAGTGCTCAGCATATTCTGTATACTTAATGCTCACAGTAAAATGATTGTACCCAATATTCTCATGTTGCATAATTTATCAGTTTCAAACAGGCACACGTTGACTTGTATATTAAAGTGCGAAACTAACAAGTAAACAACAGTAAGCACCAAAATCTCCAGCCTTTGCTAAATTTTTATCTACAGCCTCAATAAAGAAAGCATGTTTGAGTTTCTAATGAATGATGAGATGCGAAAGAAGCTGTACAAGCAAATTCTAAAACCTATCTATTATTAGTTCAAACCAAAATTTTCAGTATATAAATGTCACAGTAAAATTTAATGTTTCGGACAAATATGAGAAAATATATAGAATGGTTAAATAGTGACGAAGATTAAAAATTCTCACGTTTGTTTCCATTTGTTATTTCACAATGCTGATGATGGGACTATCGCAGAAAAACTTTAAGCAAAATTTTCCACGTGGACGTGAAAACAAAAATACTAAAACCGTTATTCAATTTTTTTTTTAAATGAATTATCAAAGCATGCTTGTGCCAGTAACCTTTCGTTTGGTACATTATGGAGAAAGTAAGGCAGAATCTACAATAAAAGACATCTAGGAATTTCCTATAAATCAGTGTACATCCAAATTTTGATACAACAAATTAAATTACAGATGTAACTTTTGAAATATGTTTATGACTAAATCATTACAATTATTTAAAATAAGGCTCGCGAATATACGAATAATAGAGTAAATAAAAAAATCAAGTTCTATAGTATTCTGAAGGAAAAAGTGAAATTTAAAAGGAAAAAGGTTTCCAATGGAATATATCCATTGCAGTGCCAGTTCCAAATTCCTAATGATACAATCCTAGCATGAAAGGTAAGGCAACAAAATGATACGCTTACAATAAAGGCATTTCCACAGACTTTACCGCAAGCTCCCGTATGGAGTATACGGATGATGGATAATCTAGAACAGCGCATGGAGGGTAGAGGAGCACGCCATGCCGGATTTTTCGGGAAAGAGATGGTGCGAACCAATAGATGACCCGGACACCACAGACGCCTCCATTCTCACGCCCTTACGTGTTCCTCACGACGCTCGACTAGTATATTGATTCAACAGCATCACGATACGCTAGCTGCAAAAGGTTTCTTACTTGTCTCAATGCATCCTACCATTCCAACATAATGCGGTGTACATTTCTCCTCTCGTCCTCTGTCACTTGATATTCCATATTATGTTACGTTATAACATATTACATACAACAAAGCTGCTACACTTTTCAAAACTGCTCTCGAGATACTCGACTCATGGACGATGAAAAAAGCAAACCATACAATCTGATGAGAGAAAGCTCACTTTTATGACACCACATTTTCCCACCCGCTCTACCTCTCTTCCCTTCTCCATTTATTTACAGTTCCTCTTTTCACCTTTTACTTACACTTCCGTTCGGTTTTTTATATCAACTACTTTCCATTTTCATCCTTCGCTGATTTACTTCACAACTACTCCGCTCCGTTACATTCTCTCCTTCTCTTCTCAACTTCCTTCATCACATTTGTAACCTCTCTCTCTTTTACCACAATCTCAAGCGACGCGTAGAAAGTTCGCTTTAAAAATGCATATAGTTTCGCCCTACACACCAATCTTTACAGTCGACAACTGTGGTAAGAATGGAATACTTCTTTGAAATAATTCAAACTACTATATAATAATATTGTTAATACTATTTAGAAGTACAGTACGATATGTTTACGTGCAAACTTACACGTAATACATTTAAAGTTAAAAAACTGTAATTTACATCGTAATGTTAAAAGGGGGCCTTTTGTATTTACGTAATGTTAAATGCTAAAAAAATCATTTTTGTTTCAAAAGTTACAACAATTAACGCAGTGTAAATAAATACAAAGTCCACTTTTTTACATTACAATGTAAATTCTGGTTTTCCATTTAAAATATAATATTACGGTAGAGTTTGCATACAATAGTGTGAGAATCGACTACATATTGTCATCTAATTTTACTATATTTAATGGAAATCATTTTGTATAATTTAGAAGATTACAGTAAAAAATGACAGTCACAGTCTGACATTTATTTTAACGATCATGTCATATACATGTAAAAGCTAAGAAATAGGGTTTTGGGTTCTAGCAGCATTTTTTCAATAATTCTGTTAGCAATACTTTCATTTAATTTTGGTTGACCTCGCATTTGGTAAATAAAGTAATTCTGAACTACACGGTAAATGGGTAACTGGGAACTGAACAGACAGACATTGTATGTACATAAGATAGGTTGCTCAATGAAATTCCAAGGTGATAAATTGAATTAAATTTAACAGTAAATTACACAAAAAGAATATTAACTAATACGACAAGCTCAGCTTTACCTTGCAAGTTTAGTCGGGTATATGACTACCATGCAAAGCCGGTTTATCAAACAATGCTGAACAGAAACGTTTATAATCAACCACACATGAGTAGAATGAATAAGGAAGAGAAATAGGCAGAGTTTATCACATAATGAAAAGACGACTATTCGACAAATGCGACACTCAACCTAGCCCAGATGTGCGTGCCATCAATGATTCAGTTCATTTGAGACGTATGCGTTGAGACGATACCTGGGTCGATGACAATCTCATTCACAATTGGTGATGCATGTAAAAAAGAACAACTCAATCCTATCAACAATTATTTATTCCTATTTGAAAAACTGTCCTTTCGAGGGTCTATTTTTTGTAAGCCCTCTATTCACGATAGTGAAAGAGGGACAATTGCTCAGCATAGTTTTATACGTATGAGCTCAGGCTAACACATTATTTGATACTACTGTGCTTTCAAAAATCCAAACATCTACCAATACAGATAGTTTAGGAGTTGAAAAGAATTTAGTAAACCTAGATGTTTCACAAATAAACACAAGCTGATCCGTCAAGCTGGAATTTATCTTATTATGTCTATTGTTGAATGTAATTCAATGTGAAAGCGGCAAATAGAATAGAGTTGATTTTGCAGATTGTATTACGCAATTGAATGAATAGCAATATTTTTGTTTGTTGGACAGATTCTCCTTTGAAGTAAAGAGATAAAGACTGAAAGAAGCATACCATTTTTATCATGTTCTTTGTGAGAAGCATTTGTATTACTTTCCCCCGTCATCAACAAAAGACATGAATCTCAGCTATAAACAAACTGCGGCTTCTGTAATTAGTCTCGTAAAAATTAAGACCAGTCATAAGAAATTAAATGCCACTGTGCATTGTTTTACAGTAGTTGTAAGCTAAATTAGACTGAAAATAAATTTTGACAGGGATTTGTCGTTTTTAATTATATGGTGTTAGATGTAAGCATAAAGTTGAAAACAAATTTGGAATACGTAAAGTTTTCATCGATATTACCGTGAAGAGTGAGAATATATATTTTTTAAATACACTTTTAAGATAATTATTAAGTTTTCATATCGAGAAAATGTTCAATTCTGAGAATGACAAAAATATCATTATATTCAATGTGCACTTGTGCAGATAAAAACATTTAAACTATTTCTATTTTTAGGTGAAAACTATATTTACTTTGGGATTCATAGATATGAAGAAATCCAATTGAGACTCATTAGTTGCTATTTAATTCATGTGTCGTATTTACAATAAACTCAACCAAACAAAATATGCATACGATACAAAGTAATTTGTAGTTATTACTAACGACTTCAAAATCTCCATATAATCAGAAAGTAGAAAGGATTTCAACTGCATTTACTCTGTAACCAGACAGCTTTCCAATTACTACAGGTTACGTTACGCTAGTGAGACGCATCACCTATTTCGCCATTTCGGTGTAAAATTGACATTAAGGATCAACTTACATATTAACAATTTGAATATTGTTTTAGCTGACATTTTAAAATGGAAGGGGTATTTGGTATTTAATATAAAAGAGGCTAAGAATAAGAATATTATACATCAGTCATCAGTCATTGGAATGTAGGACTTTGCAAATATGTACCGCGAATTCAGGTATAAACTTAAATCCTCTATATTAAGGTCCCTACGCTTTATCATAAAAAATCTGATAAAAATATTTTTTAAGTCTGTAACTCAAATGAAATATTAATATTCTGACTGAGGCGAAAACGAGGGATCTACGGTTTACAGATATTTGAGGTGTTTTTGGTGATTTTACCCTGACTGGTAACAACGTACCAAATTCTACCTGAGTAGTGAGGCAGAAAATGATATTGTTGAAAGCAATGGTAAGGAGGAACGGCTGCAGAACAAAGGTTTTCTCTTCTTGCTCCCACAACTTCTCCGTAGAGGGCGACAAAAGCCAGTACTCATGAAAACCGCTGATGTTTTATACCGCATTATTCCCACGGTGAAAATAACTATTTTTCACCCTTTGCGACCGTGCGACCGTGCAACCATACCCAGGCTACTTCATTCCCTACATTACGTTATTACGTAACAGATAACACAACGAAATGGAAGCAAAAATATATGTAGCTTATTTTTATAAAGTGTGGGTGCTTATAAATAGGATTGATATTGTGCGGGGTTGAGATTCTCAACTTGAGAAGATTGGATCTGCAAAGTCTTGGTCTTGGTTTTAATCACACAATTTCTATTCATTTTATCATTCTTTATCTTTATACTATTTATACAGTATTACGTTTATTTATACAGTCCAAATTAGCCATTTCATCAAGTATTACTGGATTTAATTGCACATAATTTTGGTTTGTTATTGCTGAGTAATAGTACATACTGAATTGTGTATGTAATAATGAAACATTTCTTGGGTGCGGGTGGTCCAGTATCAGTGGTCATAATCTACGACTACCAATACCGGACATTGACCTAATCAGTAGTGTGGCCGAATTATTGGTATGGTCATGAATTTTTTAAAATGTGGACGACTGGAAGTCGACATTTTTACATTTTTTAAATCCAAATACGTATTTTGATACTACTCCATGACCTCTATTGACTTAAACATGACCCTTGAACCGGGCTGGGTGACCTCTAGGAGGTCAAAATCAAAAATGTTCTGTCCATAGGGTCCGTTTCACCACCGTTTTATTGATATTGATGTTATGGCATTCTATAGTTAAATTTTGAACTACCTTTGGAAACAAGACAGTTTAACATGGGAATGCCATAATCCCAGTAAAAAGTTGGTGAAACGGACCCCATCCCATCATGAACGGTGCAAAAAAATTACATTTCTCCGTGACCCATTTGGCATTTGGTCACAGAAGAGTGAGTTTTTGTTAGGCTAGGTTAATACCTAAGTAATCTAGCCTATGCATTTTTACCACCAATACCGAACTCTGATCCTTTATAGTTTCTACGTACACCATCGAATTTAAATCAACCTTAATTCCTAGATTGTACATTGCAGAATTTAAGCAAACTTTCTAATCCGAAATTCCGAACTGCTTTTGCAAGTTTTTATTTAATCATCACTCGCATTTACTGATTATTTAATAATTTTGCATATGCAACGAAATGCGAAATGATGATGCTGAGAAAAGTCTATGGCATTAAATACTAATGCTACTAATGTAGAATCAAAATGAATTAACAAATAACACATTGACTTAGAACTCCCAAAATATAAAACCTGAAATATCCTCCGTATATGATTAAATCATATAACATTCCTGGAATAACGAGCATGCCCATCTTGTGTAATGAATCATGTAAGCCTTTTAAAAGTAATTTAATTTTCCCTGAAGTGCATGCCAAAATCTATTTCTATTTACTCTAAACTTTACAGTTACTATTAAAAAGGCTGGTCATACTTACCAGCTTCATGTTGTTGCCATGCTATGGCAGAACATAGCAAAGCCAAACTTTTCCCCGACCCAGTTGGACTTTCCAATAAGCAGTTCTTTTTCCCCTTTAATCCTTGAATCACCTGCGAAGAGCCGTGAATGATTAATTAGTAACATGTTTGTCTTGCAAACTCCGATCAAATGTTGTCGCACAACATATATAAAGTTAGCTTATTTAAACCTGATCTTTTACACCAAATTAAAACAGTTGTCATAAAATGAAAACCTTGTTAAATAAATGTTCAACGACATACTTTGCTCATCATTGCCATCTGGCTCGGATAAGGCGCAACAGGAAAGTCCACCGTGACCCCGGAAATTATTGACGAATATCGTTGTCTCTGAACTCTCCCTCCACCACTGGGACCTTCTCCTTGATTAGAGTGACCGGAAGCCATGATTTGTCCTGTAAAATGTAAATGACGAACTCAATAACCACTAATATAAAATTCTACACTAAATAAACTACACTAAACTCATTTTCATTTACAGAAAACTGACAACACTAATTTTTACAATGAATGAATAGAGTTTACTGAAGTGTTTACTTACAGATTGTCAGTACTTGTTACAAAAATAAGGTTCACTTAATTCAGAGTGCCTGTTAGTTTCATATGCTAACAACAACGAAGGAAAACCAATAAATTATAAAACACTTTTAATTAGTATTTAATGAACCCACCTGATTAGTATTTGCTTCTTATTGCCTGTAATTTATTACACTCTCTTTCACATCACACAAATTCTCCAGAAAATAATTAAAAGTTAAATATGACAGACAGTTCGTCACCACTGTCTCCTCGAATATGAATCAGTGTCAGGTGTTTACTGTTACTTTCTTTAAAACAATTCTCTTTTTTATACACGAAGAAACCGACATTAAGAAACTTCAGATGAAGACAAACGTCATTTATATTACAACTAACAACAATACAACAATGATGACATACTAGATCAATTAATTATGAGTAACAATTTTGACGTGAGAAAGAATAGGAAAACAAAGGACGAGAGTGGCAAAATAAAGCAAATGTAGCAGTGCAGTAGTGGACGTAACTTAGGTAGGCATAACATAAAGACTGCCTCAGTTGCTGATGGTTTTGGTGGCCGGTGATTTCGCGCCGCTCCTTCCCAAAACCTCTGAACGAGACCGGTGCGACGCGATACTTTCAACAAGGTAGACAACTCGCAGCAGCGGTGCCACTCAATGCTCACACAATTCACAAACTCCATGATCTGCGTTGCTTTGTTGCTTATTGCTTTACCTTCGCTTTCCTTAAAACTCACTTTTCTTATACCCAATAACCAACGCTCATTTCTGGAGAAAATCTTTAGAATTTCCAGTTGTGATGATCAGACAGATTTAATTGAAAATAAAATCAAAGTCAAAGTCAACTTTTTTCATTAACCTCCGCATTTATTTAACTGAGGAAAAAACATTCAACGACTACAATTACTTACTTAAATAAGCAAGTTGCTTTCATTGCAATTATGTAAGTAGCATTATATTACTAGAGTAGAAGACAAGATTAAGACTTTAATCATTAAAGTAGACATTTCATTGGCTACATTTGCATTCAGTACATTAAGAGAAGGTAATAATGAAAAAAAGTGAGAAAGGAAAATGAGCAATTTTCCATGCCGACACAAAAGCTTGCGTAACGTTTTTTCAGTCCTTGTTTCTGCTGTCAGCGATCGGTGGAGAATGCCATTTGAAGGCGAGATGAAGACGTATTAAGAATGAGCGAACGCACACATTTCTTTATTTTTCTTGTTAAGTAATAGCATAATACAGGAGTCTAGCGGAAGAGAAAAAGGGATGGATTCGTGATGGAGTGAATGTTACTCTAACGCAACTGCTCTCGCTCTCCCAACTTTTTTCTTTCTCTTTATTTCCTTTCTAGTGCATTGCACATAGATGTACACGTAGCTATTACTACTGCTGCTGGCCAAGAAGGAATTTATTAGTGCCAAATTTTCCAAATCATTAAGTGCAGATATTTCAGTGAATTACAAGTCGTTTATGTAGCGGATGGTTGAATTTGTATATTGCTCACAGTATGAAGTCATCGACATTACACGCGGCAGTGACTTTCACTCAGTCAGCATCAGTCCGCTGTAGTAAAAATGCGCTTCCAGCAACTGCTCAGTAGATAATATATATTTTCAGCTCCAACCTCACATATCAATATTTTCTCTCTTTCGACAACACAAAAAGACAAAGGGAAAGTGAGATGATAGAGGTAGGACTAGATAGAAATCGTATGAATCACTCGCTCTGTATGAACCGTTAAGGAGTGAGAAACCAATGAGACTGAGACTCCATGCAAGATTTCTACACTAACGAAACTATGTAAAGAGCAAAAATTTGGTAATACAATTCACGAGATGGACCCAAACAGAGCATTAGGAGAGGAAAGGACCATGTGGCAGTTGGAATTCAAGAAGTACTCATTCCCATATAAAAAATGTACTTTAGTGTTGGCGTGTACCACTTGTAAGTATAGTTAGTATAAGAATTGAAGTCGCGCTACTAACTAACAATTCCAATCTCACTAGCAAAAATGAGTCAGGTTTTCAGAAAAGTAACTTTTCCCTGTATGCGCTTTACGGTTGTGCATGCATTTGGGGAAATAGCGACCATCATTTTCTTTCTTTCAACAAAGTGTGTCGTTACTCCTGCCTCCCTCCACTTTCCTCATCTGTGTTTGATAAAGGAGCAAATACGGCAATGAAAACTTTCCCTCTGCAGAGGATGTTTTCTCCGAATGCACACTGTCATGTGTGCCTCGGTTGTATTTTTGAATTGGAGGCTTTATGCTACTAATAATAATAACAACAATAACATGTATATGAATACGCTATACGATTTACAAACGTCTATAAGCATTCATTGTTCTTTGTGTTGGAATGTGTAAGCTTAAGAATGTGATCGGGAGGAACATTCCGCGTTGTAGAGATGCAAAGGGAACAACCACTTTTATGACCACACTTTTTACATTCCAAAGAAAGATTGTATGTAATGTAACAGGAATTCCCTGGTTGTCTACTTAGTTTTACTACAATAACCGCTATAATGTTTTCTCTGCATAGTTCTCATATGCCTAGATCAGTATTTTTCTGTACAAAAAATGTATACTCCGAGATGTAGGTAGTGATGTAGAAAGGCATGAAGCCAACAACAGTGGTGGTAGTGATGTAAACATTTAGTTTTCTTTCGCTTTTATGGCAGAGAAAGGAGCCTATTTTATTGGTGTTGCTGTCGGCGCTCCAGGTTCACTTGCGAGGCGCCGTCCGTGCCGATACTTTCTTGCGACACTCAACATAAAAAACGAGCATCCATTCATTCCATTCTTATATTACACTCTTTATATACCCAAAGGTCTCTACTAGAGAGGCTTCGGCATGAATGCAGATATGCGATAGAATAACCGCTTCATGTCAAGTACATTGTAGAAAATGGTCTGTTGGAAATTGCAACTCATAAATGCTGTGGCGGGTCAGGATTAGTTGGAAGAAAAACTTCCTCACTCCACTTACTCTATACTGCTGGTCCCGCAACTTTCTAACAGTAAACGGTAAATCGAGTAAAAAGAAACCCTGGTAATATATTATGCTAAAAGCAGCATATTCAATGAGACGTGTGCTTATTTATGCTTTCATTTTCTAAGATTGCTAACAGAACTCACACAACATCAGGAAAAAAGTTGAATGAGAGAGAAAGAGAGTTTGTAGGATTGAGTGTGTGGAGAAGTGAGAGGAGTGCACACTGAGGCGTCTCTCTGCTTCATTTTGTAGCAATAGTTTTATGTAAGAAGAGTCATCCCTTTTCACTGTCCTTGTCTGATTTCGTGAAAAAAGGCAAACATCACACAGCAGAAGTGCTAGTGGTAATAGAAGAGCACTCTGAAAAGGGAAAAGATAAAAGACAGTGGAATGGAAAAAGTCAACGATATTCATTCATCCATATAATATAATTGTTGTAGTTTCTACTTGTATCTCTTGTTGTGCTGTGTATGCGTTTCTACGGCGAGTCAAAGATATCTGAAACAGTGAAAACTTTTTTTCCTCCTCCGCTCCTTATCCGTCTCCTGGAACTTTTTCTGTCGTTTTTACACTCTGCAAACCAACATGCAAGGAACCTCTCATCTTTAAAGTACAGTAAAATAGATGAATGCAAGGTGCCCCTAGCAATTTCCTTATCGGATCTTTTACATGCTCTCTAATATTACATAAGTTTAAGCATGTTTTCACAATATGTGTCTAATATTGTTGGGTCCAAAGTGCTCCGACTTTTATAGATTCTCTTGCTGACATACTCAGAAAGAATTTTCTTTCTCAGATATGAATCTGTATTTTTATTTGGTTGAGAGTTGGGACCTCTCACGTTTTATGCCTATACGATGCTGCATAGTAAGGCCAATATCCAGAGTCATTTTTATACAACGTTTCTTCTTATATGCTTTATAACTCGTAATAGTCTCATCGGCAAAAGTGCTACCAAAGAAAAAATTTCACAAGCGTATAACTTTTAACGTATACTTAAGTATATGCCCAAGACACTGCTTATCAGAGGAAGGATAATATTTCTTTTGCGTCGCGCAACTCGATTTTATCGATGAACACCAAAATGAACATATTCCGAACGTATTGACAAAGAATCCCATTAAATGACAACAGCTTGCCCAACCCTTAATCCAGATACTGTAAGTGTAATCAAAGAATTTAGCAGAGTAGACAAAGGCGATATAAAAAATCAGCATGACTTGATGCTTGCAAGAAGTATTAACAATTTTAAATCCTGCCACGTCTCCATGTAGATATGGTTTGTATGTCATGATTGTTTAGATTAGCATTGATGAGATTTGTTTTGTGAAAATGCTGTTGTACAAATGTCATATGAGCAACTATTTAAAAAAATATAGTTAAATTGCCTGCTTAAACATACCACTTTCCATTAGCTGTCGTGTCAATTATGAGATTTGCCACACAGTTCAATTGTACACTTTGGGCAGACTACGTGCCGCACAACTTGCGCGATTGCTTCACTGAGCTGTGAGGAAAACGAAGGACATTCATTTTTCTCTTCATCAGTCCCAGATTCACGCTACTTCATCGACCGCAATGTTCCAAAGATTAACGGTAATTTTCCAAAAGAATGATCTTCACTCCTCTGAACTTTCATATCTGACACCATGCTCCCTGTCATAATGCATTTGGAGCTGGACAGAGTGAACAGAACCACGGAAAGAGACAAGTGAACAGAGCTGAGGAACTCATGCGTCTGTTCGATACACTGTAAATCAGATTTGTACGACCACCAGAATAATGTCTAGCTGGTATTTCCTGGCCATTCAACTGAAACAGAAAGAAATAAACTAGCCAAAAACACGATGATCTTTCTTTATTTCCAACTGGTGGCTCGCGCTTGAGCATGTCTCCCACATCGTCTTTACGTCCATGTATCGAGTACACTCACGTATGATATAGTTAATGATATAGCAGGGTGCTTGGTGAATTTACGAAATGCACAAATAAAAACTTGGTGACATAATATAGATTGCCCGGGTAGAAAGCCCAGAGTTAAACGTCCTGACGAGAACCAATGTACCATGAATCTGAAAACTGAATGCCGCCACTGCCGCCTGTCATTTGCAAAACTCAGTAGTCGTTCCTCACGAGTTATATTTCGATCTTTACTTGTCTCTTTTCTTGCTTCCCAACTTTTCCTCTTGACTTTGTTCATGTCACATTCTACTTTCCTTCTTGTTTCTCTTTCCTTTTTCGACATTTCTCCTTAAAAGTTCAGCTTGACCAGATTGTTGGACAGATACTGATGACGTACATGTGTACGTACATAATGTTGGATAACATGACATTAGGAGGGAGAAAACTTAAATGTTTTATTTTCTTTCTTTAACCTCCACTACTTTTCGGCTTTCCTTGTTTCATCGTATACTCTCTTAAACAATTTTAAACAATAACCCTCTTCTGCAAATAAGATACGATACATCTCACTTGGTTTAGTCACTCCAAACCTAGGCCTACAAACTGGTCATTTATACACCAGTAAACCTGCATTAATTTCGACATTCATACGTTTTGTAAGCTAAATAATTATAACAGTGAGTAATTAACATACCTCGAGCCACATTAAGTCATATTACAGTGGTATATTTATTCAATTATTAACGAGGAACAGGGCTGTTTGTTTCGTTTGTAACAAGTTGTAGGAGATTATAACGTGCACATTTTTAAATAAATGGCAAAGAGAGATGAAAGTCAGCATGCGACTAGTTGATAGGGGAATTTTTAACCACGATGGATCAGAGAAAAGAAAATCAGTTGCAATGGACATATTAGTGTGTCCCATGAATGTAAATTGTATTATGAATGTTCCCCTTTTCACATCAATATTGTCGTAACTACATCACAAACTCGTTTTCCATTTTGTCATATTATCCACCACCACAAATATTCGGGTCTCCGACATAGGACAAAGGGTAACCTGATTCATTTTACCACCAGCCAGGATCGTCTTCCTATGGGTATGTATTTATAATAACAAGATGAAATTCGCCACAGATAATCATGCGGCAGTTTAATATAAGATATATCGGATTGTAGAGAGTGGGTGAAACACATGTTGAAAGTTTTCCAGCTTCGGATATATTTGTACTCACTTGCGTAAACGAATTGGACAAATAAATAGATACATGAGTGCGGCGACTGCTGTTGGGACACGTATTGCATTTCTCGGAGAATAGCACCCAGCAGCCCATACAAATCTAGAAATAGAAATGCCAGTGGCAGTCACAGAATGCAGAGCGAATAAAAACATTCAATTTCATCGGAATTCCAGTGTCGTTCCCTTATCTTCTGCTTCGACATTGTAGCAGTCGTATTTATCTTGTCACACTTGAAGTTTTTACACTAAATAAAGCCAAGCAGTAGTGTGCGAGCACAAATATACGTTCACGTCTTCATATGCACACCACACCGATACAAAAAAATATTTGTATACACGTTCCACGTCCGAAGAATCCAAAAGATAAAAATAGCTATTCGAATCACAAAAAAACCGTGGTTGTGGTTGATGAGGTTTGTAGACAGGACCGTAAAATTGTCACAACCCCGAAATGTAATGTTTCACTATTTCATCGTCTACACACATGAAGGAAGACGTACTTCATGGATGAGTAACTGACTCAAAAAGTACAATTGAAGTCCAGTTGCAATGTTCTGGCCTATAATTTGTCATGGGTTTCTCGGTTGACATGATTAAATCGCACAAATATTAGTGCACCGTCCACGCTCATTTTATTCAACTCAGGCTTTCTGCTTGTTAAACGGACAGGTTGCATAATATTAAATAAATGTCAAATTGCCTTCTACCACAAGCGCGATCTTTATTCACAATGCCCCAATTTTTGTTTTCCGTGTTTTTTTTTGCTAGAGGCTGATGAAGATGCAGAATATTTAATAAATAAATATATACTGGCCTTTTATCATTTTAAATGGGTGAACAATTCTTAGTTTCTAGAAGGCGTATTATAATAGAAGCCATTTTAAATATGCTTGCTATTTTGAATACATCAATATGACACTTTGAATACCTATTTAGTCACAAAGGCAATCCAATTTGTAGTCGCGTTCTCCTTGGAGCTTTCTTTCCAATCAATGATCAATCATCTTATATTTCTAATGGCTATTGTTGCGTCATTGTTGTTCTCCTTTTCCTGTTTCCGTTATTACGACCAACTTCCTCTGCAGCTTTTAGAGAAAAATGAGAGTTAGAAAAGAATTTGATAAGACACGTGCGGTGTTCCTTTGGGGTTTGAGGGCAGATATAAGGTTAGATAAAGAATATTACCCACAATAGACCAATATATTGTGGACAACACACATAATACCATTCTCTGGCATTGATTTCCAGTTTAGATATTCGAATGACAACCCAAAACGACTTGATACGTTTCGTACACTTTGTTACTTCTCGACAATTTATCAGTCGTTCCCATCTACAGATCATAGTGGTGAGCTGAAAGACTCCATATGTAATTGGGAAAAAGAAGTGGAACGACTGTTTGATTCCAGTCATGCTTTGATGTCAATGTATGTACACTACCCGCATTTATTTCGCGCACTCTATTTTTCCAAATTGCACCCGTGTTTTACTTCTAATTTTTCAGCGACGGCAACACTATAGTTTTTTACTCTAACAAAAAAAATCGAATAGTAGTGACAATATATTTTGACCTTGTGATGTTGGTTAGTTGTGTGCAACTTCGCATGTCACTCATCCTTTTTTGTCCGGTAAAGCGAATTTTGTCCGATAGAATTCACAATTTTTTAAATGGAAATAGGCAGAAATGTTTCTGGCCAAAAAGGCGGCTCATTTACGAACTCTACTTTGAATCACTTTTACTTTTACATGACTAACGTTATTGCCAGCCTGATGGCCATTTCTTCAAACTCCACGATGTGTGTATGTATGAGTGAAATTGGCATTGCTGTCATTTCGAACGTTGATCGAAGGTGCCAACATGTTAGCTTCAGTGCCACTTTAATAAAGTAACACGCAACTGAACCAAAAAGTGAGATGAAAGAAATGCACAGTGTAAAACATTTTTTGAGTAGATGATCATCGAACACATTTTATTCAGGACAGGCACGCAAATGCTAATAATGGCGAAAAAGGTGCATTAAAATATATCAGTTATTCAGTCATGTCGACTGTCGTGCCTCTCATAAATGCAGAGTAAGAGGAACATCACAATAACTTCTTTTCCCGTAATTTAGAGCGTTATTTAGGAAAGTAGGTGTACGGCACACACATATACGATCACAGTGAATTTTCCAGGAAGTTTGCATAACGAAGTAGAATGCAAGGGTGTGAAGTGACACGAGTACTTTTCGGGGGTCTACGGGCGGAAGTATGCACTTTCATTGACTCTCCGTGCTCTCTCACGAACGACCGAGAAAATGTTGATTGTTTGACGAAGCTCGTCTGACGCTTAATTAACGGTAATGTCGCATGCATGCATAAGTGATACATCCTGCACACTTGTGTACGTATGCACTAAGCACCTTTCTACACGAATGTAATCGACAATAAGAAATTGTGTGTGGTAAAATTGTGAGAGGAGACCAGTTTGTCGGCAATCCACTGTCCATTCGTAATGAACTGCGCGATTGGCAATGGCACATACTGAAAACTTCAGAATGAACTGTTTCATGTTATGCTTTTACTTACCCTTTCCTTTCTTTTTAAGTGTTACAAAACTCGAGTAACACGCACAAGAATTTCGAATATTTTATAAAATTCCAACTGGTACAGGCATCAGGCACCAAAATAATAGGTATCAATTAATAATAGCAACTCACACTCGGAATCATAATTCGTGGCTGTAAAGAAATATTGATGAGTTTGAGTAGCATGTGAAATGCGACTCTGTCCAAAAAAAATCTTGTCCAGATGTACAAAATGCATTTTTCTACCTACAATTTATTTCATTTTTAATGGATAATTTCCAGTGCGAACTTACCCTTGTAGCATAATTTTAATCAATATTGCTACACTTAATATTTAGTTTTTACCTCGTTTATAATGTTGAATCGACGAATATGAATAAAAATAAAATCATTGAAAAATCATAATTTTCATAGAAACATTTTAACACAGTATCCTTATTCAGATAGCGAATGAACTGTGTAATCACCTTATTGTGTAACCTATCTCCATGGAATAATACAAGTGTAGCAAACTAGATTTCTTTATATTATCTCAAGGTAACATGCCGGGTTTGGAAAGTTTACAAACTTTGTTTGTGAGCTTGTAGTGACATTTGCATCTACTGTCATTTTATCAATAAAAATAAAGTGAATTTTGCGGTGGTTAGCCTTTTATTCACACTGAAGTGCTGTTAAGTTGAGAGCTTCAAAGTATACATAACAGTTGACTATTGGCATTAAACAGCTCTATTGTGTCAATCATGTCTTCATAAATTGCCTTATTGTGCGCGTTCTGAATATAAAACACGGTGGTGGTTCCAAAAAAAGCTGGCTCTCCAGTCGAATGAACACATCAAGAAATCACCCTTCGACACCAAACGTACTGCCAACAAAGTATTTTTGCTACTGCCCTCAGATTATTTGTATACAGGTTTTTTCTACAGGTATCATATACAAAGTCAGGTAGGAGGAAAGGTGCTAATCAGCAATGTTCGGTTTATCTTCAGTGTAAATTACATGGTATGAAAAACAATGAAAGTAAGCGATTTTTGGTATTATATTTCCATCTGCCTTACGGCTCTGTCGAGATGATAATTAGCCCCCGCGCAATGTACATAATCACACAATTCCTGTACAGAGAGAGCTCCATTTAATAAGGAACAGGGAAACAAATGAGGTAAAATTATTTACCTAGCGAGGTGAAAACGAATACTGGCCGTGATGATAATGATCATCATCGTTTGTGCATTCGTTAATATTCATAGTGGTAAAAAGTGGTGCTAGCAGTGCAGTGGGCAGCTGTTGAAAATGAAACAACTTTACTCCCGAAGCAGTCTTCGTGTGTGTTTTAGTGATGCTCTGCTGCATTTTCGATTTTTCAGATTCTTGTAATAAATACGATATCTTAACGAAGTAATTGAGCATCGCACATTATCATAGTAACCTATCTGGAAGAAATTAAATAATAATTACGCGCATGAATTGGTATTCATCTCTACGAGCACTTCTAACGATTCAATTGTACATTATAAAGAAAAATCATTCGCAATCGCACAAGAAAACTTTTGACATTTTTTGGAAAAACGTCGTTGGCAAGTTTGGCTGTAAGATTCGCAGCTAAAACTAGACCTGTGCTTTCTCTACTGGTTCATTACATATCAATTTTTATTGTTAGTTTGTTGATTTAAAGGTACAAGGTCATAAAATAGAAGCATTGCACAACAGAGGCAAAGATTTTTCCAAATCGTTGTGTATTTCATACGAAGGAAGAAACTTAAACCTGCTGAAAGCACCAGAGGTGATGATGATTACCATGCAGATGATGACGATAATGATAATGATGATAATCTTGGTGTTTCTGAATTTACTGCTTCTGTTGGTGATTTTATTATCAACATGTGAAAGAAAATAGTTCGACTGGAGGTCATTATATTTTTCACGTCTCCTCCACCATTTCGTTTCTATCTTCGCAGTTTTATTTTTTATACCATTTCAGAGTGACTAAATTGGCTGTCCATCCGAAATGGTCATTTTGAGAGCCGCACTCTTTCCTTACTATTTTCCAGTCACTTTTCATGGAAACATTATTGTAATCACTGAGAAAGGATCCTGAACAACGCAGGTTAAATAACCATAGCACATTTTTCTTTCTTCCGTCTAGACAAAAAGAGGAGCAACTCAACATCGTTTGGTGTGCCACGGCACTCTTGAAAGCATCACCGCTCGTTTCTCTAAGAATGAAATTCATTAGGCGAAGTGGTTCTTTTATTCTCCTACTCATCAGCAGCACCAGCAGGAGCAACATTTTCGAAGGAGTCAGCCAGGCAACCCCAAACAACAATCACGGTGGTGGTGGCTCTGCCATTGGCATGCAGTAGGGTTCTTTCACGAACACACACGGCGCTGCTCAACAATGATTGCACTGAACCTTTGTGGGCAAGGGATAATAACATTGCTTGTCAAACATGCTGATATTTACCGACAAGTGGATGTTTTCAACTGAAAAAATGAGCCAGTTGAGTTTGTCTGATTTGTCACTCATGTCAACAGATTTATACGACAAAGATTTTAGCTACCCCTTTCTTTGTTTCAATTTCATTGGGAGAAAGTCTAGATTTGATGTCATAGAAAAATCAAAATCAAAAGTGTTAAAGGTTGAAAGCTAAATGACACACATGGACATGATTCGCTCATGGTTTCGAAAACTTTTTTCGTATAGTTATGTGATTGCACGTTGATGCACATTTTGCTACGGTAAAAGTAGATGTGCTGGATTGGCAAATCACTTAAACGGGAAAGTATGAAACTAAAACGGTGTTTGTACTGGAAATATCCACCAGTATCTACTTCAAGAAAAATGCTCGAAAAGCCCACCGTTAAAGTAATGAGAATGGTGATGATATGAGAAGCAAAACTGAGCTAGGCTGTAAAGTTTTGACGATACGAATGATTTTGATTACTTGTATCATTATCATTACAAACAACATGAGGCATCGGGTAACGAAGTACAAATAAGTTTCTTTGCAGACAAGTCAAAATCTTCTTCGTTATAGTGTTCACAAAGTGGTGAAGCATAATCATAATAATGTAATGTTGGTTCGAATTTGAATATCTACACCATTATTACACAAATCATATCTGATGATGGTGTCAGTGGGAGCAATTTCAGAGTACTACTGATTACAATGCAATGTCAGTCACTTTACGTGTATGAATCACGACGGTCCAGCATCCACAAAACGTGTAGGAACTACAAATAATATAAAATCATCCTTTCTTTAAGAAAGCTGGAATTGCAGTGGTTTTTATGACAAAGGCAGGCAGTGAAGTGAACTGTCTTTCGTTTCTCTGACGATGAAATTTTTATCGTTTGATGACTTATTCTCGTTATCATTATTATTACCACTGGGTTATATTTTCCTTGCTAATGGCGACTGAGGATTGCTTACACTTAGATTCACGACTGCAATTCAATTGGTTTTGTCGTAGTTAGAACCTAATTTTTTATTGGGATTCATAAAACGAATATATTCGGAATTAATAATAAATTACGCTTGATAATAGACCTGGAATAATTTTCTCACCATGTGTTCTTGGATCCCTAAAAAACGTAAAAAGCCAACTGTTAGAAAATGCAGCCGTTGTATTAGTGTCAGAAATTGTTACATTATAACTAGCGAAGAGAAGTAGGACGTGTTTTGGACATAAAAATTGTTCGATGGTGTTGCTAAATAAGTATTATTCACACGTAGTATGTAGATATTTTGCATAACCACATGCACATTCATTTGGATTTAAAGTGTGTCTGTCTCGAGTTTTTATTGCCTGTTTACTGAAGCCATAGCCATAATTATTATTCCTTTCAAATTGAAGGTGTTTTCAATGTGTGCCCTTAAAGCTGAATAATAAATAATTGCATTATTTAATCCATATGTAAACTCCTGGAGTTAATACTCGTCTAGTGTATTTCTCACCTGAAGTAATGTAATAATCTGCAGATTACAAAGAAACGAAACTCTGTAGCACAGTTTTGTCCTTCATCGCCAGTAACCACGTCGCAGTTAGTTAAAAAATACGCGTCGATGAGTTTTTGATAAACTTTTCACTGTTCTTCTCCAAGTTCTAGTTCCGTTCTAGTTTCATGAAAATCACTTTCTCAAGCTTTATTAAATACTACAACGCTCAAATCCAAGTCCTTAGTACGTCATTGTATGAGTTTGACGCAGTTTAGTTGAATCGTGTAATTACTAAAGTTCAGTAAAAATGAGTTTGACCTGAGAGATTTCATCCACATTAGAATCAATTATTCAGTCATTAGCGGCTCAAATAGTAAAACAGAATTCATAATTTTAATTATTTCGTGTCATTTTCTACTTTGCATTGCCACACACATTTCAACTCATTTGCCACCCGAGTTGTTCCTATTCAAGATTGCGAATTGAAAAAAAAATCACACCATTCTCCGTAATGAAAAACAGGATTGCTAGGAAAGTGAAGCAAAGTAGAAGTGTGAGGAAAGTATGATAAGCGTTTTATGCATACACCTTTATGAATATGCATAATGTTATTTCCCTGATTATTGTAATACACGAGTCGTAGAGATGATTACAGCGTAGATAATGTTACGTTGTGGTCTAATGAAAATGATGATGCTGCTCTGAGATAATAAGTATTATGGTTAAATGAGTTCATTCATGATTTTGCTAACTGATACAATTTGATTCACAGTTTGGCTTGGTAGACAGAGAGAATATTCTTACACAAACAGGTAGCCCAAGAGCTGTACTGAAGTCCGGTGGGGTCGTGACAGCTAATTCGTTCAGCCTAGAGTACTTGACCAAATGCATTATTAAGAGAGAAAACAACTCCATCTGCTCTTCGTACAGTAGCTCAAATTACTTGTTGGCCCTTATCGTTATTATTCTTCTTTGCGCAGTGGTTTTAGCTTTTGACTGTATTACGTAAGGAATCGGTGTTGCCACTTGCTTCCCCGGTTCACATAATTATAATCATCACAGTTCCTTTTAACTCCTTCATCAGTACTTTCCACGATTTTTAAGACAAAGATTAAAAATGTAGCTTCATTCACACCCAACTCTGCCATCATTTTATTTACATTTTTTCTGTTGGTTTTATTTTATATTCTGGCTAGAAATACGAAAAACTAACAACACCTTAGCATTAGTCCAATTCCAATTGCTATACAAGAATAGCAAATTGCAAATAATTTTTTAACGTCGTCCTTGAAATATTGAAAAAAAAACAATCTGAATTAACGCTTGAGGATTGTTGTTCAAATTTAATTTTCTCTTGGGAAAAAAAATTTGGTAAAAGCGATTCTATGTAACAAAGGAAATTTGAGCGTTTTACAACAAATACATAAACAAAATGCCCAATTCGTTTATTATTTTTAAAACATCTTCAAAGCTTTATTGCCGGAACCGCAATTTGAAAGTGATTAAAAATTTAGCAGTTCACAGTTGAAGCGTGGATATGTTTCTTAGAGAAATATTATTTATTTATGTGGCAAAGGGGATAATAAAAAATCTGTACTTCTTGTAGGCTAATTAGTTTTAGAAGAGACGAAAACTTCAGTTTTAGCTCCGTCATAAAAATAGAGCTCCTCTAAACTTTTTGCCCCAACGTTTAGCCAATATTTCGAATTCCATGGATTATATCCACTAATATTTCATGACACTTGCTTTAACTTGCCTTATATGATTTACCTAGTAAAGTTGCAGTCTCGTATTTCTTGAGTCATAAATCAATCATATTTGATCTACAATCACATCTCCCATCTCTTCATACAAACAATACTATATTTCCTAATTAGTCGGTTATTAGTTTTAGCAAAAAAAAACTAATTGAGCTTTCAACTGCCAATTGCAAGACATATGGCATACCAGGTACTCAGGATCGTCAGTGGTTTACAACGCATGGGGCGTAGTACTTTATTTAAGTATGCGAAGTTAAGAGGTAACCTACGTCTGTACTGTTCTTGTTGTATTTTTAAAAGAACTAACACCAAAAAGGCGTATGAACATGTTTCATGTTTCTTCTAAAGAAAGAACCAGAAAACCTTTTAATGAGTGTAATTTTTATAGTTTTGTCAATACCAAAGAAATTTTGAAATATATATAGTAACTGAAGCTGTTGTTGGTAAAGCATAATTCTAGTCATTTGTTTGGAAACTGAAGGTGGTGAAAAGCAATTGCAAGCAAACACGAAAAGTCAATATGTTTGAAATTTTAAGTTGTCTTTAAACAATCAAATTATTTTAATGATTGGCGGTAGTTAAATGACGCAACCCTGGAATGGCGAGAACAGAAGTGACAGCACAATCTGCATGAGGCCTTGAAAAGTTATTTAAAACTCTGTGATTTATTTTTTGTTATGCAATTAACAGAAAATACTTTGGGTATGTAAAATAGGTTGCATACTGTCCAACTGCACTGATATTTTAACATTGAAGTAAATATCTATAAAAGTTCCTTATCATATTTTGAAAATCGATGTAAAATCTGGTAAAAGTCTAAATGGATAATTAATTTCAATAAATATACTTTTCCGCCCGAAAAAAATGTAGCCATTAATAACATAATTAAATCAGTTTTTAAAGAAAATTTATACAATTTTGAAAGTCGCAATTTTTATTACTACCACAAAGTACAGTTTTACTTTTAACGTGTCACCAAATCGCATTATCCTGATTTTTCAACATTAATACTTAAAAAAACAAAAATTAGTTCTGTGGTTCTTTGGTTTATCAAACAGAATCAATCTTGAAATGTTTCGTTGATGAGAAAAGGTTTCCGCCGCACCTCCTTTCTGTCCGCATTAATAATTACGGACCGCATCTTTAATTTTTATTAGTCAACGGAAAACATTATATAAGTATATTTAATCATCGTTCATGTATAGAAATCAATGCTGTATTGCCCCTCAACTCTCACTCTCTGTATGAAGTTGTGCCTCGAATTTCATTAAATTCGCCACGAGTGTAAGAATGTATCAAAATGCTCATTAGAATGCATGGCAATACTCAAGCAAACTATTTATCAATTAATCCTTCACACTTTCCAATTACCACAACGATTGACGTTACTTCCGCGTGTCCGAATTTAATAACAGAAGAAAGAATAAAGAATGTGATCGTGCTTTCCCATCACGTCAGTTTCAAAGATTACTACGAAATGTTTGAATGTTTTAGAAGATTTTCAGCCTACACAATGAAAAACCAATCATTAATTGTGCATTGTTACATATAAATTTTTTGGTGTGGTAAGAATGAAAGTTTTATTAGTTTCATCAAGCTTTACATAGAAGTGCATGTATGAAAGGTAAAAATAAAAAGCAGGCAATCTGAAAACATTTATCTACATAAACTCAAGATGATATTACCACAACGTGTTGGAGAAAATAATTTTATAACTGTAAAGAATGTAAGAATGAGCACATACCTAAAAAGCAGTACCTGCCTGTACAAAGTTGAGATCAGATGAGTGACCACCAAAACTGTGTACACCTCGAACAAACAAATCTCTGCACGATTTGTTGAACGGGAGGAAAATTGGGCTCCAGTCCTCAAGAATGATGTGGCGAAAGAGGAGGATCCGCATGTCTTTTTCATTCATTCTCATAAGACGATCAAAGCGTAATCTTACCACCCTTTCATTTCATTTCCTTCGTCAATTTC
Source organism: Cyphoderus albinus (assembly GCA_021029165.1). Classification (NCBI taxonomy): domain Eukaryota; kingdom Metazoa; phylum Arthropoda; class Collembola; order Entomobryomorpha; family Paronellidae; genus Cyphoderus; species Cyphoderus albinus. The sequence goes on from VYYJ01000175.1 coordinate 81,633, forward strand.
CCTTGGCATACTGCATTGGGTAAAACAAACAGCTAACTGAGCCAACATCAACGGCGAGTGATAATGTTAGTTTCTGCTTAGATTCTACGTAATATGTGATATCAGCATGTGGCAAGGTGGTATGCAGATGAGGGTGGCATTCAACATTCCACTTCATAAAAAACTTGTAAAAATGTAGACGTTATGTAATTTAATGAGTTATGGATGCTGATGCTCCGAGGCTTTGTTGTCTACGGCACAGAGTCTAACCCGTACTTGTTTTTGTCTCCTCTCTCACTCTTTCTTCTTTCTTATTAAACATTAATCCCTTCCTCTTTTTGGTTATGTTGCCGTAAATACGTGCGTTATAAATTATACAAGCATACAAAAAGAACTTACAACACTCTTTTGTGGGTCTTCAGTCCGTTTAATAATATTACTGCTCGACACTAAACAGGAGAAACAGAAAAGGGAAGAAACCCAGTCGATATTATGTGAATTCCATGATGCATAGCTTTTTTACAGCCTTACATAACCACAACGTAAAAAAATATTTGCACTTATCTTCATCGTGATCATAATGAAACGTACTGAAACAGTTTAGATTTTAGTTAGTGGTTTTTAAGTACGTAAAATGTGCCATAACTTTTACTGCCATAAACAACAAAGCTTTTCTCGTCAATGAAAATTATTCTCACCTCATCTTTAAATTTTCGGGATAAAAGGACATAAACAGAAAAACAAAACTGGTATTCAAAAATGTCGTCTGATTGTGAGTGAACAATATGAATTGCAATGATACAGTTTGCCAACAAATTCACCATTTCACTGTTGACCACAGGGTAGCAACTGGAACATGGCAAAAGTGAATTATTTTCATGAAAATGAGTACATGAGAAAAGTGAGGTAAATAATAATATTTGATCTACTTGACCGGCTTGCTATAAGCGAAATGAATTTATTATGGAATGCTCCATTGTTGTACTCCCGTTACTGCTGCTGCCTTAATGCACTCCCATAATCCCAACTGAATCTCTTTGAGGAATACACAAAGTTCATGGATATTACATTATCTCACGAACCCACACGAAACTGCAGTATGTTTGCGTAAAGCACAAGGCAGTCGTATCATTGCCACATCATCAACGCCGCATTACATTGTTAAAGAGAAGTAAGACGTAGCAGAGTAATGTAAAATGTACTGAATGACTGACTAAAATGGTTTTTGCGTCTACCAGAAAAGCCAGCACGGTAACTAGAGATGTTTGCCGTGTTTGGTAATGGAGGCAGGGTTCTCGGAGTCCGTCCAATCTTTAACACAGAGATGATATATGCAGGCAGGTGGGCGTGGAACTTACGGTCCGAGACAAATCGCCCGTGAAATCACCTAAATCATCACTCGAGTCAGACTGATGAACATGTTTATTATCACCTGGGCCAAAAGAGCAAATAATGAAGGCCATCACCTCTCCATTTTTTCTCCGTGTTGTTAATCCATCAAATCGTTTTCAATGCAGTACTGTGATACTGACCTTATTTGTTGATTGTAGTTTCACATTAACACTCGGCATCCAACATTGATTCAATTTTACGACGAGAAATGTCCACTTTCTACTTCTCTACTTTTACCTATTCCTATTTTGCCATTGGGGAAATAAATTGGAATTTGATGAAAAGATATCTAATCTTCACATCAAATCAAACTTAATTGCCTTTAAAAATACTGTGCTGAAGAATTCCCAAATAAATTTGGGCTTCGAGAAACAGGGAGAGTAGCGATAAAACAGCTTGCTTAAAATACATGAACTTTAAATAAACCTTCAAGGAGATACAGGATTGCTAATTTTGAGTAACTTACCAGGTGGTCTCCAATAACCAACAAAGGACCTAAACTTCATGACTGATTGACCAAAGCATATATAATCTTGATCCATAATATTGAAAGGATTATTATTACTCAATGCGCCGTGTGCGAAGTTCACGAAAGTAATTTGTCTAGAAATTCGATATTAAATCAGCAAGTCTTTACGATTTTCTTTCTTGTGATCCATATATGTCATCTCCATACCCATCACCAACAGTATTTTGTAACTAGGAATAAGTAGAAGTTAAACATTATAGCGTGATGAATGTCAATTTCAAGTATACGTGACCATGTTGCAAAACCAGTGTCTATAATACCAAGAAGTAAGGTATGGTAAATGGAAGGTAGAAAGAATGTATGGTACAATGGAAAACAATAATAGACACAGGTACATAAGGATCATTGTTAATCTAGAGTTTGGATGTTTTCTCCGAGGTTGCCATTTACTCTAACCGTAAGGGAGGAGATGAAGAAGATTGATGTCTTCGTGGCTCGTGTGTTCATTTTGTTGAATTGGGACTTTAAAAAGTAGCTGTCAGGGGTTCTGCCAGTTGTCCTTTCTCTCTAACTTGCTGATTTTGTTGGATTGTGCATCTGTGTGAAGTGAGCCAATGCCAATGCTATTACATACATTACTTCTGATGTACACGGACTCTACCGACTCTAGTCGCAGAGAAACACTTAGCTTTATCACATTTATATTCAAATGTGGGTTTGTCGTTTTCCCATAACCGTCGCTGGCTCGCGGCGAAACAGTAGCAGTTCATCCTGTTGGCTCGGAACAACGAATACAATTATTCTGGCAATTGACCAGTTACTATGTCGAAGTAAGAAATAAGAATATCATCATGTTGGAAAAGATCTTCTGAAGGCTAAACAAAAAATTTCTTGCTTTATCTAAAATATGCTTTTAGTAAATTCTAATTAGTTCATTTAATGGAATTCTAAGGTAAAACATGTACATTATATTTTTCGACACCACAAACCATTATTACACGCTGTACAAAATGAATACGCTATATAGTACTGATCTTCAAGATTGGACTTGAAGTTGGAGTAGTGCACATTGCATATTCCTAATTCTTATTCCTTCCAACAAAACCTTATCCCAATCCCTTTTTCAAGTTCTCCTCTGTACTGTTGTATGGTAGAGCGTCAGCGATGACATCATCATTGTTCGTCAATATTGTGTACGATTCACGGTATTTTAGAAGGGAAATAAAATTCTAAATGAAACATGTCAAGTGTTTTAACAGCGTCAAAGAGAGCACAGTAGTTAAAAGAATATAGCAGTAAGTGTGTTGAAGAATCATCATTAATAACAGCTAGTTTTTACTTATTGTATACTTTTCTAGGCAGAAATTCAACTTGCTTAATTCATTCAGCGATTGCAAGAGAGCGGCCTCTCTTTTAATCTAAATTTGAGTGACCGGATCCATTAATTCATCTTATCTCTGATTCCATGCGGTTGGTCTCCACAGTTGACACATTCGTCAAGTGTCTACCTTCAAAGCTTTTATTACTTTGAGTGATTGAGGGAGACGGGATAATGGGTCTTGTATTAACACTTCCACTAACATCGTCAAACCCAGTAATAAGCCATAAAAAATAAACAGCACAACGTCACCGGAGACATTAGACAAAAAACGTGAATAGAGTGAGTGTGATTTCGTCCTTACATCCACACTCAGTCACCAGTTTGCTTCTGATGATTCGTTCAAAACGAGTTAACTTTTATTTTAAAAAATGGGTATGTGTTTCATTTGTTTCTTCTTTGTAGGTTTGAAAAAAGGCCACCACGCCTTACTTACATTTATTTTATTTTGATACACAAGACCAGAAGCAAAGTAGTAATTACAGGTTTTCTTTCTCATCATAGCAGATTTGGTAAATTTGTAGTACAAATTTGGAGACACTGAACCTTTGTCCGGACAATCCATCTCTTTGTAATGTGTATTGGTAAACATCGATTTCATATCTACAAAAACGGGATGAGTCTCAAATTTTTCTTCTGATTTCATCATTTTTACAAATTATAATATTTGTATGGTCACACGTTCCTGTAATGGTATACAATCCACACACACAAAATTTAATTTTAATACATCTGACAATACAATTAAATTTCGTGTCTTTCTGCATTAAAAATACAATATTAAATGTACGATAACATTCGTGGATCAAATATTATCTCTTCAGGTTGTACACTCTTTATTCAAACTGATATTTTATGATACGTTTAAGTTAGCTGTAGGGTTTACCCTTAAGTCTTAAAGAAGAGAAGATTTTCCTATGTTACAACACCCAAGTCAGTCGTAATGATCATGTTCCTCTAGTGAGAGTAATAATTAGTAAAAATATATGAATCTATAACTCAAGCGAAACTCATTAGCTGCAGCATTTTACCACCAATAACACACATAGAGTAAACTTCGACTCATTCCTTTCGCTGGAATTAAGGTATGCAACTAACATTTTATTAAAATCTCAGAATCTTCACGAGCGACCGACCACCTTTGTTCTCAGGTTGCACCATCAAATTTCCCATTCTTTCACGCTTTTGGTGTTAGCTACTAATAAACCATTTCGCTGATTTAATGGTTAACGTGGAGATACTACATATTCTTCACTTACCTTGCGAAAAGAAAAAGGTTAGTTACCTAAAGTAATAATATCCTGTTATGAAGGGAGCTGAGAACTGTCATTTTATGCACCTCTTGTTTCATGTTAAACAAAAGATTTCACAGGTCTCCTTGTTGTGAAGGAGATGAAAAGGCAAACAAGACACTTTACAATTTTTTGACGTTTTCTTGTATCCCCAGGTTGTTTTTGTCTACATAGATGCCATAATATGTATAATATTATGAGTAAAATAAAATGGTTCATCTTCTCACAAAAATTCATGTAAGTGAACAAGGTAATGAAACGAAAAATAAGGGTATAAGAATTAAGACCACGATTTTGACTTCTCATCAACATCTTTCATCCCCCTTGGAAAGTATTTTTTAGCTATCAGCATCTTTTTCAGAACGAAATCTATACTTTGCACCTAAAGTACCTTAGTTTAGTTTGATAAGTTGAGTGAACATTGTATTCTGTACGTTGAGACGAAAAATGTATGAAACCTTTTCTGGCTGTGTGCGTAGTACATATTATAATTATGAAAACATGTTCTCGTTTTCTAGTTTTGCCACACACATTGTGGGAGTAGCAAAAGTGGACTTAATTTATTTCTCCAGGTGGCCAACACTCATTCCAATCACCTTACACACTGCATCAGCAAAACATCAGCAAGAGAATCAACAGCTATTCAATCCTAAAACAAAACAAAGTTTCCTGATAGAGACATAACTAAAGGTAATATAATTCATAAAAATAAAAATAATAGATACTTTGTAGCTTTGTTACTGCTGACTCTAGGGTGTACATTTGGTCTCACTTTAATTCACAACGTAATAATCAACTCGAGATATGTACATATGACTTACTTATGTACGTAATATGACTGCTTGTAATGGCTCATAAAGAAAGACTTGAAGCATCAGTCTCTCTGCTGTTGCTATTATTATTATTGCCAATTATTGTGCACTGTTCCATTCTTCATTCATCATCCTCATCTCAGCAGCACCACCAAACGTGTCAAGATGCCCGATGCCTTATATGCAAACATCCGCAAGGGTGATGATTCTTTTCTTATTTTCATTGTTATGATTATTACGGACAACATACCAATTCAGGTTGTTTGTTCCCCTCAACAATCCTGTTTTGTTTGCTCTTTTATTCTGAACACTCTTCCCCTCTAATGCCCGTGTATGATGAAGATAAAGTAGTAAAAGAAATGACCAGTATAATTGTACTTTTATTCATTCACCTCATTCATCGTTATCAGAATTGGTGAGTCCTTTTTCACCCCACCAAATTAACAAGAAGGAGAAAAATGCAAAAATGTAAATACTTTGAAAACACAATAAAAGTTTGCTGGACTCGCTACATCCAGGTTGATGATGCATTGTGTGTGTGTGTTATGTTGAAATGATAAGACTCGTTTGTAATTATTAGGACAGTGTCGAAAATAATGGGAACACCATCCTTACTTCACATCACACTTTGGTTGTTAACAGATCTCACCTTCTTTTTCTTTTGTTTTATTTTTCATACAATTCCAATAGACATTACAAATATGAGAAAGCGGCATATTTATCGAGAATACCACAAAGCAGACAGGAATTTAGAAAAAAACATTTAAGTATCCAATGTATTAACTACATCCCGAGCTGCCAAGCGCATTCTTTACGCATTCTAATTACATGCTATCAAAATGCTTCCATTTTAATATAGTATGTGGCCACTCAATTCCATTCTATCCGAATGCTGAATTCAGAATGAAAATAGAAGATTAGATGCGATTTGTAGTATACAAAAGGAATGACAACCGAATGCATTTAGAATGTTATTCGCAGACTTTTATCATGCTACGTGCATCAGTTTTTGTGATAGCAGCTATATAAAAACTATAAATGAACCTCAGAAATCTTCCTTGGGAGTAAAATTATTTATTTTACAGTATGGAGTAAAGGAATACAAATAAATGAGTTACAAAATGGCATTCTTATATACTTACAAATTATTTCATTATCTTGTATTGTAATTAGATATTTAGAAGACAAATCATTAACTAAATAAATTCCTAATAAAGTACTGTCAAATGGATAACATTTGACAGACTTTGGATGCAAGTACTCAACACATTCATATTGGAATGAATCAACATTAACTTTTCTCAAAATAACTATGATCTTATTATTCACCATGAAACAGTTATCACCCTTCTTTGAAGAAATTCGAACTCCTGGTGAATTAACGTTTAATCTACTTTTGTCGCTACAATTTGTTTCATAGATTCTTTTAGCGACTTGTTCCAAATGCATAAAATTGGACCTACAAAACCTTTTCAATATTTGCATGTAGCTTTCAAACTTGAATGCACTACACGACTCTAAATCACCATAATTCATCGCATCATCAGGGAGATGTAATAATGTATGTAAATTATAAGTAAGTAAGCTATGTCCATAAAGACTAATGCAACCTTCAACAAACGCCTCTATTAATTGACGCGCAATATTATTCCACCATTCGATACTCCCAAATTTCGAAAGCAGAATAAATACTGCTGCATGCAATTTCATGAAGTTATTAAATCTAGCTTTGCAAAGTACATCACGAAGGACAGGAAAACCAGTGTATAGCAAAAAAGATCGTAACTCGGTGCCTTTATAGTGGTCAATTTCATTTAGTGGTCTAGGTTTTCGTTGAAAGTCTGAGGGAAAATACTGTTTAATATTAACTAGATTCTGAGATATTTTTTCTGTGTCGGACGCCCTCAGCTTAAACGG
>VYYJ01000176.1:0-88825 GCA_021029165.1 Cyphoderus albinus
TATAAATTTTAATAAAAAGGATTTATTTTAACTTAAAACCACTACTTATTTCGTCTCCCTCTTTCTAAGCATTATATTTAGTTTCTTGAAAAATTAAGCAAAAATGGATTGTATTAAGGTTTCATTTGAAAGAAGTCAACAGCCTACACACTGCAGGCTGATGTTTGTAGTTTGTACGATTCCAGGCAAATTAGCAAATACTTTGTTGTTATCTGCTGATTTTGTTCCACCATAGATCCCACAAGGAGAAAATAATATCTCAAACCAAGGTTAGGCACCAGAATCTCGTGAAAGAGTTCCCGGTGTAAAAATCCAAGAGTATACAAATAATTTTGGGTCGGTTACTGATGTGAGACTCAAAAAACACATCCGCACATCTTTTCTTTCTCACTTTTCCAAATGATGATTATTTCTCTAACTTTGGACTAATTTTTAAAATGAGACGGTTGCTTCAATATGGCTCGCATGCAAAAATGTCGCAATCCAAAAAAAAATATTTATTTTTATAGTCTCAGTTTGAAATCAACTAAACAGAAGGCAGAAGACAAAACTACTTTTGTATCTCATTAAAAATAACGACTTTTAGAATTTCTTATTTTCATAAACACTCCACAAAGATGTGTCTCAAATTGATGGAGAATGCACGACAAAATACATTGCAAAGTTAAAATACAAGTTACATATTGAAATGTTTGCGTTGGTATATTTGACCTTTCAATTTTACAAATGATGGAACCTACGCGACGCGACTCGACGGCAGCAACGCAATAACGGACCCAGAACAATATTCTGAACTTTCACTTGGCATTTACCAACAATACCAACCTCGTTTCAAAATGATATTATTATTGCTTAAATTAAAAACAGTATTGGCTAACACTTCAGTTTTAGAATAAATGTTAACTTGTTATTAGAGTCCATTCTATTGTAAATATGTAAACGTGTATTTTACAAGTTTTCAACTTTGGTGCATCTTCGTTTACAGTTACAGTAGAAGTACATAAAACGCAATTTGAGCAGGCCAAAACGAATTTATTAAAATGGACAAGAAACAATGAAAAATGAAAACAACATTATTATCATCCGCTTCAATCCCAGGTGGTGAAATTTAAATTTGGTCTACATATCAAGCAAATAGAACAAATTGACGTTACAATTCTTATACACTTCGCTACCCCGTCTGCCCGAAAACACCTGAAGTACATAAATGATTATTACAACAGGAAAAATGGTGGAAATTGGAAGTAATTTGATAAGTATTATGACTTCACAAGTGTTTTGCTTCAACAAGGAATAAAAGGAAATGAGCAATGTTACATTAAAACAAATATATTTTTTCCGGTTTCATTCTTGCTCACATCTAATACTATTATATGTATGACACTAGAATAAAAACGCCCATTGAATTAAACCGTTGTACGTTTTTACTATTGCAATGCCATTTTCTTTTTTTTCTTTTGAAATTTGTTTCTCTCCAACCCGACTTTTCAGATGGAGTTCACTCAATCATATCAGTCAACTTCAACTCACATGAAAGGCTGAAGGTATTAAACCTGACTAAAAATTTGACGGAATTTCTGCAATGCATCACTTCACTGCTTTTTATTCTTGAAGCGTTAGAAATGAAGCTTCTTTGCTTACAGACAAGCGAGCAAGGGTTTGATTTCTCAAGTGTAAAGTGAGCAATCAAAAAAGATATCAGGTACATTATTCTCTGACGTCAAATCTTTTTCAACTAGTATCAAATTCCACAAGTAAAGAGAAAAAAACAAACAACTCCATAAGAATAATACAGTAAGCAAATAAATAAGAATGACTAAAATGTTCTATATTAAGCATTATGATGGTTAACTTTTTGTTGTATACTGTGAAATAAACGGAGAGCTTTAATGCCATAAAATTGTCGTTTTTCTTATCTGGTTTGTTTGCACATTCGTCCGGATTTTTAATACAAATATTGTCATATTAAAATTAAATTTTTAATAAAATAATGTTAATATTCTTTAATACTTATCATATAGGGGGACTTATCAATTAAAAATATCTAATGCCACTCGCTCATTTCTGCATTTATTTACGACATGTAATATATCAAGTGAAGAGATTTGAAAATTTGATTAGAATAACAATTGTATTAGTATGAATGAATTATGCTTTACTTCCGTGCCACCCTATAATGTCACAAAATAATATTGTTGATAAAAAAAGTAGGTAACACAAGTAAATTGGTCAGGTAGAGCTTAGTTGCCACATTCCTCAACCCTGGTTGCGTTCGAACGCAACCTCAAATCCCTTTGATTTAACGTGGTTAGGTATTGCAAAAATCTACCCCCCCGTTGAATGGTCCGGGATAATTTTCAGCCTAATTCTGAATGCACCATCGTAATCAGCGCATTCGTTTTGGTATAGATACCAGCTTTCAACGCCTATCGATAAAACACTTGGAAGAAAATTAAAAATTAAAAAATATGCCATACCTAACCATGTTAAAATTAAATTGTAAAAGTTCATACTATTCAAAAGTGTGACACCGAGCAAACGCAAAAAAAGTGAAAATTATGATATTAACCAATCACGTTCGAGCTGTGGAATGTGGCAACTAAGCTCTACCTGCCTGATGTTATTTGTTTATGCTCCCTTAAATTAAAGAAGCGGATTAGTAGGCTCTATTTATCTGTCTTTAAACAAATAATTAAAAAAATTGTCGAGAAAATTTTCAAACTGAAGTTTTTTGTTGTAAGGGACGGAGGCATGAGGCATGCATAAAATGGCCGAGAAAATTTTTAAAATAAAGTTTTTTGTTGTAAAGGTCGGAGGCATGCAAAAAAATGGTCGAGAAAATTTTTTAAAACAAGGTTTTTTGTTGTAAAGGTCAGAGGCATGCAAAAACTGGCCGAGAAAATTTTTATAATTAGTTTTTTTGTAAAGGTCGGAGGCAGGCAAAAAAATGGTCGAGAATTAAAAAAAAAAAAAAAGTTGTTTGTTTAAGGGTCGGAGGCATGCAAAAAATGGGGAGGCTAGTAGCCAAAAATTGGGACGGGAGTGAGGCTTGCCTGCGGCAAGCCTCCCTCCCTCCCCAATTTTTGTCATACCTCCGTCCCCACGACGTAGATCATTATTTCCAAGTATGATCAAAAGGATTATCAGACATTACATTTTATTGGCTGGTAATGTTGATTGCGGAAGAGCTCCTCCTCTCCATCAGCCAACATTTTCTTTGCCTTTCGGAAGTCGAGCTCACTCTTGTTTACATCAAAGCGTGCTCGAATCAAAACCGCATTGTAGCGATAATTGTGGCTGAAATTGTAAGCAAAAGAAAAATCATCATTTTAGTTACGTCCGCTTTACTCTACTTTCCAATTACCAAAATCAATTTCAAAAGTTTAACTGTCTATATAAAGACCAGTTTTTATAGAAGTCGTATTTGAACCTGAGAACGAATTAAATCTTGGGCATTGGCAAATCAGGGAATTGGGGAAAAGCAGACGAAGTCACCATTATTAGAAAAAGTTGCCTAATCATCGCCGATTCATTCAACTCAACACATGGTATTAAATCATTGTCAAGAACACAAAAAAGGAAGAACGAATATGTTTCGTGTGAAGAAATGGCTGCTCTTGTTACGCACGCTCAGCTAAGTTACTCCAAGTTTGATCTTTCCTCCAAATTATACAATTACAGTTTGAATTCAATTTTAGATTCAATTCATCAACAGGTACATGCATCGTGGTCGCTGTGGGACATTATACTACTATGTAGACGCTGAATTTCTGTTTAGTTTATAAATACTGGCATCAAGAAGAATTTTCTCGTTTTTTGCCAAGTCATCGTCTCTATTCAGACTTTCAAGTGAAATCAGAAGTTCTATTCAAAACTGAAAAGGTCGTTAACATAAACTGCCAGTCAGAGTCAACACAGCTTCAATACCAATACCACAGTTGCGTCACACAAATTGATCTCCATTGAAATTTCCTAAGAATTAATTTTCAGTTTTTCCACCTGAGCTGTTAAGATTAAGCAGAGTAAATGCTAATGGGTACAATTATGCAAATGATTGATTGATACTGATAAGTACAAATTAAGTATCGATTCTTAACTGATTATTATGACAGACATGAAGGATCCAAACATGGGGCACTATAGGATTTCACCAAAAAGTCTATTTTAACGATACGTCTACATCGAAATCAGTTTAGTTTTTGAAGACTTTCTCAGGGATTTAGAAAAGTATTATTAATGTAAAGTTAATTACGCGACGAAATAAGTCGTGACATAATTTTTCGTTGTTTGGAAAATGTTAATGGAATTATGAAAACTTTCCTTTTCATTTCCACCTGCGATCCTAACGAATACATGTTGAATAACAAAAGCATTTAAGTGTTATTTTATAACTAATCAAATATGAAATCCCCTTGATATTTTATTAATTAAAAACCAACTATTTTCCTGATACAACTTTCACCCAGTTCCTAATTAAAATCATTTATCAAATCTTTGTAAATCCCAAATTTTGGACCAAAAAGAAAAAAAAATCAGTTTGCATATAAAATTAACACGCCATGCCATGCCACAAACCAATCTCTAGTTTCGAAAGAAAAACTTTTTTCATCGTTCTGCATCCCACAGAGAAGTAACAATGGACAGGTTAAACTATGTATCTAACTTTACGATGAAAGATTCAGTTAAAAAACATTTATCATGTATTTCAGTTCAGTATTTCATTTAATTTTTTACTCTTTAACAATTATGTACGTTATGTTATGCGCTACTTTTTTTAAGCTCATGTTACGTATTAACATCACATTTTAGTTCGAAGAGTGATGATGGTGAAAAGAAAATGTTGTTTGCATTTGCTATCTATAACCGTAACTGTAACAGATTTTTGTGTGCGGTAAGAAAAGAAAATGTATGCATTTGATTGCATCTAATAACGTAATCGCTGCAAAAGAATGACATCACATCTTCACATCACGAACTGCTTCCCCTTTCACTTTTCCTTCGCGTATCGATATCAATGTGAAAACTGTCCATCTCCTATAAATACGATCGCAGACAAAGTGAATCTTTTCAGATCCCCAGAAAACCATCGACCTGAGCGTTTATCAATTTGCCAACTGTCAAAATGTGTGTGTGCGTTGTGAAGTCCTAAATAAATTATGATTGTGCCTCGAAATTATTCTTACTCGTCCATAAGAAATCATAATTTACATAATTTAGGTGAATTTCTCTGTGAATTGAAAACTCTGGAGTTTCCTGCAAAAACTCTGGGGTTGCTCCACACACAAGATATTTCCTGGAATGCTTCCCAAACACTTTGCAGCATACACGCTAATTATAAGTTTAATCATAGCCATAAAATGTGACAAGCCGCCAGGACCGCCACTGCCTTTGCCAAAGTCTGTGCCAGTGCCAATGCCAATGGTGCAGGGCGTTAGTCAAGTTCCCCGAGCCGTCGAGCCACACCTTTCCAAAGAGTTTATGATTAATTACCCTCATCCCCACCCTATTGTTGACTATGAGGAACCCGAATCCTCCTACGCTCATGGCTATGGCCACTCAACCCATGGACACAACTCTGACGGTGGTAAGACTTATAAAATCTAACAAACTTGAATTTATTTAAAATGTACAGTGAACTTAAAACATAAAACTTTCTATCATTAAGGTGAACACCCTCACAAAGCTGAGCAAACCGATGTCCATCATCAACATAAAAAATACATAGTGACACAGACGACAAAGCACACTCTGTTCAAACCTGGACACAATGGCTATGGTCAATACGGTGAAGGTACGTTAACTGCAGCTATCTTTTAAAACGCCTTTAATTAGCTTTCAGATGAAAATGTTTATTCAAGAAGGCTGTTGTGGTGTTCTCTGGAATTCTAATTCTGCAGGTGACCACGGGGAAAATCCTTACCATGGAGTGAGTTACGGAAATAAAGGTAACCCCTTTCCACATTCAAGTTGGATGATCCAACTGCATAACTAAAAAACTGTTACTAATTATAATTGTTTTTTAAAGATTACGCTCATGGACATGGTCAATCAACGGAAGCTCACCCAGATAAAGAAGAATCGGAACCAGAAGTTCATTATGGACAAGGTTATGGTCATAATCAGGGTCATGGGGAACCTCACAAGAAGGGACACAAAGTAGTGTACGAGGAGCACGAAATTAGTCATCACGGATACGATAATGGACACGGAGGTCACGATGATCATGGCCATGGTCACAAAGGTCATGGAGGTCACGGACATGGAGGAGGTCACGGTCATGGAGGGGGTCACGGACATGGAGGGGGTCATGGGTATGGTGGTGGCCACGGAGGTCACGGAGGGTGGCATGGAGGTCATGGAGGAGGTGGCGGGCACGGAGGAGGAGGTGGGAAAAAACAAATCTTACATAGCGACAAAAAGAAAAGAGGAGGTTTGCACTACATAAACTATGATGTTGATGAGACAAACAAAATTACGCCAAATTCACACAAAACTGTTCACTACTGACGGTAACGTGACGAGAATAATTTGGACATGGACACTATTAACAATAATTTTTTTAACTTATGAACTATCACTTGCCATAGAGAACCCGGTTACAATTAGATAATGTGTACTTTTAGGAGGATGGGGTTGGGGAGGCGGAGGTGGACACGGCGGAGGAAAGGGTCATGGAGGAGGTCACAGTTCCGTCATTGTTGTTGATGATGATGACGGCTGGATGGGGTCTATGAAATCAGCGTGGCACAAAATGAAAGCGAAATACCACGAGTGGAAAAAAGGCATGAAGAAAGGAGGAGATGACGATGAGGTGATTGTAATCAATGCGGGTCATGGAGGAGGTCACGGACATGGACATGGGCATGGCTGGCACGGGGGAAGCAATATTGTGATTGCTGAAACTGAAGACAAAGGGAAAAAGAAGGGAAAAGGCCAGGACGACACAATTCTCGTAATTGGCAATCATGGGCATGGAGGAGGCCATGGAGGTCACGGAAAAGGTCACGGATGGGGTGGCGGTTAGTTAATTTAAATAATTCAAATATTTGGACAGGTTATAACTTGTATTTATCTACATACTTTCCCTTACAGGCCACGGGGGTCACGGTGGACATAATACAATAATCATTACGGATTCCAAGAAAGGTCACAAGAAGAAAGGTGGGGACAGCGAAGTCATTGTTATAGGCTCGGGTCATGGCCATGGCGGCGGCGGCGGCGGCTGGGGAAACGGCTGGGAAGGAGGCGTGACTGTAGTTGGAGGGAAAGGTTCCAAAGGTGGAACAGGATGGGGCGGGGGAGGAGCTTCGGTAACCACCTATGACTCAGATGATGATGACGACGACAAAGGTGTGACAGTTGTGAATGCAGGAGGTCATGGTCACGGAGGAGGTGCCGGAGGTGGGTGGGGTGGATGGGGTTGGGGACCTCAGGTTACTGTATACGGAGGTGGCGATAAGGGCGGAAAGAAGGGGTGGAAGAAGAAAGGCGGCGATGATGACGAGATAATTGTAATTAATGCTGGTCACGGCCACGGAGGGCATGGCCATGGTCATTACAGAGAAATAAATGCACAAAAGAAAAAATCCGCTCCCAGAGTTGTCCAAGTAAATAAAGCAACCACGTGGACACAAAGTTATGGAGCACCAGCCGCATCCTCGCCACAACAGACACAAACACCCCCCATTAACAACACAATGAAAGACAAAGGAATCGTGGGGCAGTTCTCACACACCCTAAATAAGGTGCTTTTAGGATAATTAATTAAGATGCCTTTATGTTCAATGTAAATTATATCAACCACCTGAACCACCTCACTCACCTACCTGCCTATCTAGATAATACATTTATATCATTTATACGACTATCTATTTTAATTTTAAATGTTTGTTCCTAACTTTCTTGACATTTTGTTTGTTACCAGTAATATTTATATCTCGCTCGTTAATTAATTGAAATAGTACCGAAAAAATAAAGTAAGTTGGAAAGCTAAATGAAATCGCTTACCGATGAGGTGAAAAACACTCCTGATTTCGCAACGCCCTTTTATACAAACTGCACACTTTTCTCGTGTGCGAAATTAGTTCTGTTTTTAAATACGACATGTTTATCGCTTCACTGATTAACCTAATTAAAGGCGATCAATAATTAAATTGGAAAGCAATAATAACTTTACTTTCACCTTCACTCATCAACAGATGTGGCTTCAAAGTTCCCTGGTGCATTTCTGCATTTGAGAGTCTCAAATTGAGACACCTCAGCTGCTCGTAATGTTTTTCTTCTCACTCGCCTGATTTACAGACAGACACATTGCTGGCTCTCTGGCTGTTGGGTGGGTGGTCCACATTTTCATCAGGAGAAACGTAAACAAAGCCGCAATGTATTTTTCGTGAAGTGAAAGTTGTGTAAAAGCGTCTTTTTCATAAACGAACATTTTTTATAATTTTGTTCGAAAGGTTAAGTTAAAGTTAGTAATTAATTATTTAAACTACATTAAATATGGAGAATTTATATGAAAGGATGGAGTCGGAGCGTGCCAGAATCCCGAATATCGGACGGGATGAATTCATTCCGATTTTCGTTGTGAAATGTCTGCGTGAGAAATTATCGCCGGATTCTGCTGACAGTAGTGATGAAGAAGCTGCGGATAATTTGGAGTTTAATTACAAGAAGGATAAAGATGGAAAGAATAAGTACAAAATGAAAATTCCCTTCCTTTTTGCTAACTCCCGTTCTTCGTTGGATCAAGGGTCGACCAAGTGGAGTGACAACACGCTTTTGGAAGAGAACCCCGATTTCGAAGAAGAGTTTCTTCTCACACTGGAGAATCTCAACTTTGTGGGGAAAATTTTAACTTTCGCTAATGACGCTTTAAGCTGCTTTGGAGTACATACAAATAAGATTGGAAAACAATTTGCGGAAGAGGTGAGAAAAATACAACCGAACTATGAAAACGATCAAACATTTAATATTGAATTTTATGTTCCAAATCTAAAATGAACATTTTATTTTTTTACGATTGAAGTTCGAGTGTCCCTCCATAGAGTTACTGTACCTGATGGATGTCACCTACAACGTCATGTCTGTTGAGTCATATTTAATGTGGTAAAAAGTTAAAACATTTTAATATAACCCTTTAAATCTCGATTTTCTTGGGTAATTTAATTTATTCATTGCAATTATCTTTTTAGGTTGAAAGACGCTGCTCAGATTAAGTATTTCAAGCAGCAGTTTCTCGCATTTGCTTTCTCCTCGCATGCCTTCGCGTTCGAAACTCGTGAGAGATCTAACCGAATTCTAGAACATTTTCTCCAGCGCTTGATATTGGCGTACTACTGCAATTCATGCAATAAGACTCAACTTGTTTCTCTAAAACAATTGGCAGGCAGTATTCTGAAGGAAATTACGGTGAAATTGATCTGTGATGATAATTCAAAAGTGGAAACCTTAAATCTCAGGATCGTATTATCGATGTTAAAAGATGGTGGGTGGGTGTAAACTAATTGTTCCATTCTTTCTTAGTGTTTTTGGGCTGTTTTTAATTAAAATAGTTTTCATTGTATTTAATTGCAGTTAACATTCCGAAAAGTGTTCGAAGACGCTATTTTTCAGAGCATATCGGCATGATACTGACTTCTGAGGCTGTACCTTCTCGTCCCGGTCGGGAAATCTTGCAGTGCCAAGAGAAACTGGCAGATCCTGTTAACACTGTAAGATTGGAAAACTTTAATGAGACAGTTTCTGAGGTACACAAACATTTACTCATCTTTAATTTCATTTCAATTACCACTTACCACCCCACCATAATTTCATAATTGGTGATTAATTTTTTAACCCGCAGATGTTCAAGTCAGTTCTAAGCACCAGTGACATTATTAACGTCATTTCTACAACTTTAGAAACGAATCAGTTTGAGTGGGAAAGGGTTCTTAGTTTCATTACTGTGTGGATTAAAGAAAGACAATCAAGTGCATCTTCGGCAATTAAAGAATTAGTAAAAAACAAAATTCGAAAAGGGCTCGAGGAAAAGGAGGAGGAGGATGTTCTCATAGGTTTTATATTAGCACGCCACTGCTCTCTTGTTGCAGCTCCAATTTTCTCAAGATACGAAAAATGGTTTACAAACACTTTTGAAAGCGAAATGTACTCGCCCGCGAATGACACTGACACATTTATGTATCTGAGCGAGGTCCTCACTGGTTGGATTCCAGTGGAGCCAAATTGTTTTCTCCATGTTCACACAACGTTTCGGCCGTTTATACCAAAAGGATGTAGAGACAAGTGGAACGATTATTTGGCAGTGGCTAAAGTTAGAATACTTGAATATAAAGAGATCGAAGAAGCTATGGAATTGGAGCCAAATCTCAATGACCCGGTAGGTTGTGGAACCCGAAAAGTCTTTGTTGTTTTTTGTCAATCATTATTTATGAAGAGGATTAAATTTATGGAATATTCTCATTCATGTCATCGCAGATACAACATGACGTTGCAATGGCCATTAAAGCTTATGAAGCGAATGGGAAAATTCCTCAGAATATTCACAAAATGTGGGTCATCCGTAAACAACATTATCTCAAGAATTTCTTACCTGTGCTGCTTCGAAAACCGTAAGTTCAAGGAACAATGTGCCTAAAAATAAGCTAAAGTTATTTCGGATGAGTCATGAATGTGAATTCATTTTAGAGCGAACATTGCCCAATCAGATGCCAGATTAAGACTTATCGAGCTTCTCAGAAAGGAAGGAAAAATTCCAAGCGATGACATGTACGCAAATTATAAAGCTTCTCTTAAGCAAGCCTGAGTAAGTGCTCTCTATTCACTTGATTGATCAGAAATATTTTTTACCAACTTTGTTTTCTCGACTGATCTAAAAACTGGGTATTCTTATCGTGTACTTAAAGAAAGTCGACAAATGCCGGTTTTTATTGGAATGACAAATCAAATTCGCTGTACTGTGATGTAAAATTGATGGCAGTGATCTGATGGTACACGTGCCAAATCATCAATGGGGAAAATGACAAACACACGCAGTGAAGCCAGTGGAGGGGATCAAGCATATTCCATAATGATTATATTTTTATTATGTTTTACTAACATAGTTCAGTATGCAAACAGTCTGTTGTCATTAATTGATTCTTATTATTGGAGTGTGGATTGTAGACTTCATTACGAACTACAATTTCCACAGTTTCTCTGTCCGTCGATCTATATCTGTATGACTTGACCAGTTGTGCCTCAAAATTTAAATTCTACTGTCAAATTGAAATTAGATATTACATAACTATTGTCCTGTAAAAACATTTTGAACAGAATGCACAATGGCACGATTCTCACTCGCTACAGTATTGTCTCAGTTTCACACGAAAATTTAATTGATTCATGTTCTTCTTTGGTTGGCTTATAAAATCCTCTGCAACGTTCATTGTACACTTTCATTGTTTGAACCCGGATTACTTCCTCTACGTTGATCTGAGTCTGAAGTTCCCGTAGCTGAAAAAAATAAATGTTTGAATTTGCAACATTAAAAGCAACTCTCATGTCTCACAACCTTAATCAGTTTGTTAATTATGTAGTAGTAATTGGTCTTACTTTCATTTGTTCCCTTTTGATATTCCTAAGAAGCTGGATGTCATTCGGATTGGAATTCTTTTGTTCTCTAAGATTTTGAAGCTTACTGGCACTCACTGTTAAACACTGCTGAAGGGACCTTTCTCTCTCCATGTGGGTCTTCACAATCTATTTATGTGATGTGTGACCAATGTTTGACAAATCGTGTTTTCAAATAAACTTCAAAGTACTTAGGAAGGAAATTATAAATTCAAAGGCATTTACTTGACTAAACAAATCCTTGCATGTGGCGTTAGGATCTATTTTTGACGAAAATGACTCGGTGGGAACTGTCGTATTCAATTTGTTAACTATTTTGTCATCCACAATTCGCATTCGTTTCAGTGTCTCCTGCAGACAAATTAAAAACATGATGCTTTTTTTTAAACACAGAAATAGTGCGAGTATCAATTTAGAATGTTTCAAGATGCTTACCAGAAACTCACTAATGTCATCACAGAGTGACCCCATCATCATTTTGGTATTTAATTGAGCCAAATTATTCACTGCACTTTGTTAATCCTGTGTTAAAGTAGAGAAAAACCGGCGTTATTTTCACTTTTTGTCATTTGTACAGAAACATAGTTGAATCGGTTTAACTCTTCCAATCAATCATAATTATCCATATCTAAATTACTAAATATTTTAAATTGGCAAACGATTGACATACGTGTTCAAATGAGAGAAATAAAGGCACGGAGCTGAGGTTGATAACCTGGAGGTGGAGGTGACGGCGCGGTGTTTCCCACAAAGAGCAGCGTTTCTTCAATCAAACAGTCTTCTCTGTATAATTTCAATTTGATATTTAAAAAATATAGTGCATTTTATGTTATTAGTTCCTAATTACTACAAAAGCTACTTTTTACCGTCTCAATAAATTATTATCGTTAGATAGAAGAAAATGTTTGTTTCTTCTGGTGTTTTGATTTCTATAATTGGTACCACATGTGGACTGGACGTAAAGTAAAATGGTAACAAGTACCGTACTACACCACGCAACACCACAGAATTCTCATACCAAATCTGAACGGAATGGAGCATGGAACATGTATTTACATACCAAACAAAAGTACATAGTATTACCATTATATGTATATATCTATTTATATCGGTAAGTTCGTAGTTAAACATAAACATTTTAATCTTGCACAGGAGGTGAATGGATGATTATTATAACACGCATTTCATATTAGAGGTCAATTGATTCAATTGATTAGTTCACAGTTAAAATGAATAGTCTAATTTGATTTGATCTTTTTTCGTCGTCGTTGTCTCAGGCTGGGGTAAAGTTGGATTTTGCAATTAACCATTTTAGTTTTTAGCGTATGTATAAAAATGCTTATTGCATTTTGTTACTCATTTTTGGGAATTGAGGAAATTGATCTCAACAAAATCGTCATATCAAAAGATGTGAATCGCTTTTCGAAGGTGAATATTTCTAAGACTTTCAAATAAATTAGAATTGAAATATTGAAATTCATACACAGTCATACATGGGGAGGTACATAATCATCCAATGAGAACTATATGCGAAATTGCTAAATGCAAGTATTTCAATGTTTCATATTTTAATAGTTTGACTTCCAACCTAAGTCCAGAATTGCATCTAGAATCTAGAAGGACATTCACCTGAAATTGTTCCATGGTTTAACATACCAACTTCAATTTTTATGAAATAAATATTCATGCCGTTGTAGATATGTATTTATATTATTATTTGGCCATCAAAATGTTTTCGAAGCCAATGGAAAAATTCCTCGGAATTCATATTCACAAAATATGGGTCATCCGTTAAACAACATTTTAAAATATACCTCAACAATTTCTTACCTGCACTGCTCCGAAAACCGTAAGTCCAAGGATCATTGTTAACTGCGAAGAACCAAAGTGACTAAAAATAATCTACACTACAGCTAAGGTTGTTTCGAATGAGTCATGAGTATGAATTCATTTTAGAGCGAACATTGCCCAATCAGTTGCCAGATTAAGAGTCTTAATTTAGGACTTATCGAGCTTCTCAGAAAGGAAGGAAAAATTCCAAGGGATGACATGTATGCAAATTATAAAGTTTCTTCTCTTATGCAAGCCTAAGTAAGTGTTTTTCACTTAATTAAATTCAAAATTATTTACCAACTTTGTTTTCTCAACTGATCTCAGTTATAAATAAAACTGGGCTTCGAGTTACTAACCTCAACTTCATTAAGGTAGATCTTTATAGTGGAGTATTTCTATGATTTTAAGTGATTAGCACAAGCTTTGTACCCCTCCAACTTAAATTATGTTGGCGGTGGCAAATTGATATAGCAAATTTTAAATGTGAACGTCCTACCGTACTTTGGTTTTATATGTAGGATAATATGTCCATGATTCATATCATGTCACCATGATTTGCCCATAATCAAAATCAATTTCATGGAAAACAACCGCATCCTTGCTAATTATGATTTGCATTTTAATTTAATTCTCAGCACGATTTAATCTTAGTTCGGTCGTGTTTGTCACATCACACCGAATGCTAAAGAAAAACAAGGAAAGAGCCAGAGCGGAGTTCACACCATCGAAATGAAGTAATCAATTCTTTTTCGTTTTTACCTTTCTTTGCGGGGTCTGTACTTTGTACTCTAAAGCCGCTAATGACTTTGACTTGGTGTGTGAGCGTGAGCAGTTTCTTAGCATATTAATTCATCTGGTTGGTAGAGTTTCAATCATGATTGACTATTTATGATATTCTCGGCCTTCGAATCACGTAGTATCTTTAATCTTTACCAAACAAGAGTTTGTTTCGCATTTTCTTCAGAATCCTGTTAGCGTCATGTCACGGTTTTCACAATTGGGTTAAGTTGCGTTACATTGAACAAGACCATGAAGATCAGTGAATCATCAAAAGTTGGTCCGGGATTCCAAGTCTTGGAGAGGTGTTTAGGGAGTTGTTGGAATTTGTAAATTAAGTCATGATCGCTATGTACATATGTACAAATTAATAAAACACCCTTGAACAATTTGAAAGACAGGTGGACGTGGAGTTAATTTTGTAGTAACATCAGTAGCATCACGTCTTCAGTCTTCAAATGTCAGACATGACAATTTGTAATTATCAGTGAGGGTAAATAGATAACAACTTGTTAATCAGCGTAAGTTGATGAAACGGTTTTTAGCCGAACGCTGTTCAGTTTCAGTTCCCGACTATCTGTTTGGTCCTTATCATACTAAATTAATGCAATAGTAACTTTATCAATCGCTTTGTTCTATTGCGTGATAATTTTCTATATCAAATTGTAATTTGGAGTGGACGAGTGAGACGAAGTGGCTGCTGCTACTGAAAAAAATAGGGTAATTACATAATCATACTTTAAATAAAAGGTGGGTGATCTACATTGTATAAATCCTGAGTTTGGATAAAACCTGCCCGTAAGCAGCAACCTGTTTTACAATTGTGCGTTTTTTAATGAGATTTTTCTTGACTTTAATTTGTGTGTTTTTACACAATAAAAATCTTTCTGACAATTAAGTCGCAAGAGACAAAAGTTGTTTGTCTGTAATTATAAATTACATTGTTCTGTGCCACATCACCCCAAAAAGACGTGAACAATAAGGATCAATTTTTTGTTGGAACTTATAAAATATTTTCTTTGATTTTTAGTGAAAGCGTATATTAAAGTTTTTGGAAAAAATTTCCAACTTTCGTTGTGTGCAATTTTGTTTCCCACTAGAGCCTTCTTTTCAACAGGAAAAATGGTAAGTCATACCAGTCCAAAAATTATTCCTGCTTTGTGTGTACTAAATTTAACACCAGGTTGAGCACGTGAAAGTCGTTTAAGATCGTTGATAGAGGCATAAAAAGAAATTCGCATGTTTCTTTGTCGGCGTGTCGAAAAGTTTATTTTAAATTATTTGACTGACACATTTACGTACTCACTGGGACGAAAAGATGAAAGGATAATGTTCTTTAATGACTGACGTAAAAATTATAAGACCTGCCAGCCAACTCAAGTGCTATAAATTATTCATGGAATCATGGATGAAAGTAAAGCTCTGTTCCGTCAATCAGAAAATATACTGTCCTTTAATAAGAGGATTATCCAGTAATTTCAATTGCATGGACGCACGTCACAATTTGAAATCTATAATCCAGCCTTGTCTCAATAAAATATGAGTTTTTAAGTGATTTTTAGGAAAAGCATTAAAATCTCGGGGATTTACCAAATGCCATAAAATTATTAAAGATAGATTATACCTAATGCGATTGCAAATGACATTTAAAACCTTCATATCATGTAATACGTAGGTTTTTTATTGTATTCGTAAATTTAAATCGTAGCAGACGTAATCGTGTGCAGCACTCTAAAATACGGAAATGTACATATTTGTGTAATTGATTTTAAAGGCTTTATCAGTAAAAGTGAGTTCATCAAATCGACAGAAATATAACATTAATTGATTAATTTAATACAATACTTTTTTGCATAGGTAAATGTACACGTTTGGTCTACTTAATAATACATATGTAAGAAGTTGATAAGAATGAAAAATATTTATCGTTATCGCAAACTAAGAGAAATTGAGGCACGGATTTGAAGCACAAATGTTGATGATACAATATAAAATTCATCTTGATTTGTCTTTTGGCGTTGTGCTGAAGTTTGCAAGGATATTTTTTAATACAAGGGGACGCGAAAACTAGAGCTATGACATGATTCATGATGGAGTGGACTTTTAACTCCTGGTTAAAGGTGATTCAATCTGGAATGAATATTTTTATGATAAAAGTCGATATTTATTATGTTGAAGTTTGATTTGAACTTGAAGAAAGTCATTGGAGTTTGCGTGGAAGTAGAAAGTGAAGATAGAGATTTCCAACAATCTTTGTTGGAATTGTTACAACTTAGGGAAGTTGTAGATAATAAAGATGAATAGTTGAATGCACATCGTGTAAAATGCTGTAACATTTAAGTAATTTGATGGACGATTTCATATAAATAGCAGCGGGGCGTGAAAATGCATTATCTATGATTACGGTTTTAGGGACAAGTCGAATCGTGGTGGTGGTTGAAAATTGTTTCTAGTTGATGATGATGGATGATTTTTGGCTGCATTAGCTAAAACAATAAAATACTTATTTCGATCCTTATAATCCACAAGTATCATCCTCCATCGCCTCCTGACTTGGTGATGTTGGAACTACTTCTTGGCTCGTTTTTAATAGTATCACTCGTGCCATCGGTACTTTTTCCATGCGGCTGGTTAGCCCTTTCTTTCTCCTCAATGTCATTCGAAGGATTTTCTTCCGCTAAGAAAGACTCCAGCTCATCCGAATCCTCTTCTTCCAAAACTATCTCTTCCAGGCTGGGCGTCGACTTTTCCGTTCCTAATGTTTTTGATTCTATAATAATACAATACAAGATTTAAATGTAACCACTGAAAACCCCATCTGACATTTGAAGGAGAAACGAACCATGCATTAAATTAAAATGGTGCATTGCAATATTTTTATAATAATCTTAAACTAGACACTCCACAAGATTGTCAGTTTCAGTTTCATTGTGTCCGGGTTGGAAGAAAAAATGCAAATTTAGGACAATGCAACACAGACAAAAGACAATAAAATAGCATTAAGCGGACTAGAAATTTGCTTGTTTTTTTTCTTTGTTTTAATTTTGCCAAAAAGCTGAAATAACTCGTACGGAGTAATTTATTGTATAATCTACATGGTCCGCATTGCTGGATTTTACTGGGGTGACTAGGACATAATAAAAAAGCATTTGTGTCATGTCGTCTTAAAATTATTGTAAAATTCTGCAACCAAAACTAATCCAATTATCTATAGAGGCGGAAAAAATATTCTGGTATCAGGCATCTCTGGTTACTGGATATGATCATGTACTTTATTTTTTCGACTTACTTGGAAGAGTTCCCTCTGATTTAAACCTGTGTATATCTTCCTCGAAGGCTTCCTGAAAGACAGCTTGCCTTTCTTTGAGTTGCGAGTCACGCTGCTTCTCGCACTCCGCTATTTTCCGAAAATGCTCCTCCATCAGTCGTTCTGTAAAGTGAAAGCCACATTATTCCTTTAAAATTCAACAAACTACCCACCTACACGAGCAAACATTTTTCTGGGATTGAATCGAGACGCCAATTGTTGTAATTGCTTTTGTTAGTCTTAGACTCATTTTTCAGACAAAAGAAAAAAAGTTGAACGAGTCATTGTGTAATCTAACAAAGCTTAATTGAAGGTAATTAAATTAAATTCTTTCTAATTTTTAAGCCCATTGTTGTTACTTGTTTGCTACTACTTGTTTAAGAAGACGGAGAATTACTGCAGATTTTTCTGAAAACAAAACGAGTAGGAGGAGAGACGAACCTTTGAGATCTTGTAGTTCAGAAGCTCTTTTTTCCTGGTACAATGCCAATTGGAAGCGATGATCAAGCTGCTTCTCTCGCAACTCCTGCGTTTCTACCATGTCCTCCAACATCAACAAAGCTGATTCCGTTTCTTCAAAGGCACACTGCACATTAACTGTTTCAACAGAAAAGATAATTACTTTAATTTGTAAATTGCAAATACCTAGAAAAATTCAAGCTGCAGGAAAAAAAACCACAGCGTCTACATACAATGTACGTGACGTGGGTGGTTTTCGTTTCCAAATCTTACTGACATTGAACTGTTGCTCTTCTAATCTTTACTGAATGTCAATGAGTGACAATTTATAAAATATGCGTCACAGAGTAGGTCGCTGTGTTCGTATCTTGAAGTTTGTATAAATTAATTCTACCTACGCGTAACCTTTTCAGTTAATTTGGCGGGGTAATTTAATACGACATTTGCATTTAACCTTTTTTGTTTCTACTACAAAATACGTCTAATTAACTGTAATTTAATCATCAGCGTGTCCTTTGTTCAGTTGGGCTTTAGAAGGTTTATGTTGAGATTTAATAATTTAAGGCAAATTACAGAGTGGATGAAAATCAAATTTTAATATTATACCATCTATACTTATCAATATTGAGCTGCTACATATATACAGTTTAGAGTTGTGATAAAAATAGTAAACATTCTGGTAGCTGCCGATCTATAAAAAAATCTTGTGACTTGCGACCTTTATGTTCAGATGAGTTTACGATAAAAGTGAAGTTTGTTCTCCGGAAGAGACACAAAAACATCACTGAGTGAGATCGTAGCGATTGATAAAGTTAGGGGAAAAACGACGACGATTGAGTCATAGTTATAGACAAGACGAGAGAAAAGTGGTATTTGTATTTATTCAGTTTGTGAGTGAATTGAAATGGAAAAAGAACGAGTTTCTTTCCTGTGTGGCCAGTGCCAGAGCGCCAATGCTGTTTTTCTCAGTTTTCACTTGGCCTCCAGTAGTTAGATTGAATATTATATTTTATTATATGATGGTATGTTTGTATACATAAAATGTTCATCCAATAAAGCAGATTGTCTGAGAGACACGAAGATATAGAAATGAGAAAGCGAAGAGAAAGTCAAAAGAGATTATACAGCGGTAGGAAAGGAAAAAAACATTTTTAACGTACGTGAGCTGGATGCGTGACTACGATCAATTTCTTTATTTTCCTCTCCCCTTTCCTCAAACACTTTCTTCACTTTACTTTGACTTTTTTAGTCACAATTCGTGCCCCACTCTCTCTTTATAAGGGTTATCGTATCGTCAAGATTTCCAAACAAAATGGAATGGAACCCTAAGCAAAGATGTATTATGCAAGAAGGCATGGCTATTGTTCCAAAACGAGTTAATATCCCTGTCCTGTCTATGAAGGAGGAAAAGCAATGAATGAATACCTTTTTTATTTTCCTTTCGTTATAAAAACCAGTCAAGTCAAACTGGCAAAAAATTCATAGGAAAACTAAACTTCTCCTCTTGCGTAGTCAATTTTCTATGAATAAGAAATAACTCAGAGTCGTGAGTCGCTCCAAGCATCACAATCATTCACATCAACAATTCATGCATGGAAGTGTCTTAACTTTAACTCGATTTTTTCTCTCTCGCAGAGTGCTTCAGTCAGTATCATCTTTTCGCTCGTTTTCCGCTTTAATACCCCCTTTTCCTTTTTACGTTTTTGATGAAGGACATTCCTTAAGCATATTTAATGGACCCAGCTCAGTTTCTTGTTTGTACTGTCTTTTCTTTGTAGCTGCTGCTGTCATAGACGTATTTATTGCTCACAAAACTAGTAACAATTTTATATAGTCAATGTTGTGCAGTCATCCACTGTGAATGTGACGGCGGCGAGTGAGAAGAGGAGAAAACAATACAAGGCCAGGGAAAAGCAAAATGAGAAAGAAACTTCGTATAAGAAGAAGATACATATTATTTATAACAACCGGATATGAGCCGCTTTCTTATTTATATCACATTGCTTATCTTTGTTCTATTTAGTTAGTTTACTTTTTCCTTTCACCTACCACACTACGCCTGCCACCACTGTCTCCGCGTCTCGGAAAGAAAGTTTCAGTTTCACTTTAGTTCACTTTACTTAAAAAGCCATTGGTAACTTTCCAATTTTCTTATGATGCTATCAGGAAAAGAAAAGAGCTGGCAAAAGGTTCCCAGATAATGAAGCTACTATAGTAGTAAAGAAGAGAAAGTGTCAACTTTGGATTTTTATCTATGCTTCTGCTTTGATGTCCCTGTCTGTCACGTCACGTTATGTTATGTTGAATTGAAGCAAAACGGTGGTATGGCATAAGAAAATATTGAAAGATTAAAATATTAATGGGAGATGAACGGAGAGCAAATTACTTAGGTATGAAAGAGACATCTAAAAATGATTTAAGGTGATGTGATGTGATACTATCCAAACGTGAGTCGTAATTGAGATTAATGGACTTATTATTGTAAATATGCACGATAATATTTTGATGTCAAATCATTTAAGCGATCGATATAAAAAAGTCAAAAGTTTTATGTCGATGTGACACTAAAATGCAATAGTGGTAAAGTAAGCGAATTTTAAGAAAACTTACGAACTGAATCACAAATTTCCTGGACTCCATGCACCAATTGGGGAATTAAGGCTAGCGAAGTCGAGAGCTTCCCTACCATTTTCCACTGCGTCTCGTAATTTTCATGGAGGCTTTCAATGATTTCGTCAACTTCCTGAGAAATATAAAGAAAATGTTTGTTTCATTAACTTTTCATTCTGTTTTATACCTTTTGTGTCTAGTTTTTAGCAGGTTTTGTTTACGTTTATCAACCATCATCCAATAAGTAATTTGGAGCTTTAAAAAATTTAAAATCTTGATACTTTCGTTCGTTCAAGTTTCACCCATTTTAATTAAGATACGCATATAAAATACTCTTTAACGACTTACTGCAGCACATAAAGCCGTAATTTCAGTCTTCGCATGGATTTCAGTCCAGTAGCTTTGGTATCTTTCTAAAAGTTCCACACCTGCATCGTAGTTGCAAAAATCTTTGTCTGGCTTTCGTCGAAAGCCACCGCTGTCTCGGCTCGAACGACGGTCTAGCTTTAAATTTCGAAGGCTGTCGGATAAAAAAATAACTTTAGACCCTTAATTCTCTTGTTAATGAGGTATTCATATATATTCCTAATTAGTTTATATTACAGGCATTTAATAATTACTGCGAGTTTTAATGAATCAGGTGTGGATAAGTTTCGTTGTGTATTCATAATTATCCTAATTAATAA
Organism: Cyphoderus albinus; assembly: GCA_021029165.1. Lineage (NCBI taxonomy): Eukaryota > Metazoa > Arthropoda > Collembola > Entomobryomorpha > Paronellidae > Cyphoderus > Cyphoderus albinus. Next base: position 21,280 of record VYYJ01000176.1, read on the forward strand.
GGTGAAAGAAACTGTGCTTCATCTTACCTGCTAGTAATTTCCTCCTGCACATTATGGAATTTTTCTCTCAGACTGGCAAACATCTTTCCCGAAATTATTTTAATTAGATTAAGACTTGTCTAGTAAAGAAAGGAATGTTGATGGCCACAGTCATATCATAGCGTGGGTGAGACCTAAAATAAATTTATTTATCCAGACACACATTCTTAAAAATAGAACTGCTACTTAATTAAAGTATAGGATAGTATTATGCAAATGAAGGAGAAAATGGATATTTTGGGAAAGGACGTTCATTCATGCAACAAAGGACATCGTAAACTCTTGCTGACAAGTAAATGAACACGAGGACTGAGCACCAAAAATGAGCTCATCAATTTTTATCTTGTGCCTTCCACTTTCTACTGAGACCGTATATTTAGTCAAAAAATTGTTCCATGATTACACAATTAGAATGAAGGCAATATTTTAGACTATTAAGGTATGAAATGAAGAAACTATTAACAGGTTTTATCATGAGGTAGGCAATGTTGTAACTGGAGAATTGGATAGTAATTGGTAATCGCGAATGCTAACAACTTGTTAACACGAACATTTAAAAAATAACGAGACGATGCTATGTACTAATGATGTTATGTAAACTGGGATTAAAATTGTAACGACCAATAAATGTCATTTTGCAAACATCGAAAATTTCGCTCTATTAGATAAGCAAACTGTCCGGCTTAATTGAATAATATAGTATTGAGCCTTAATTAAAAGTTTGAGTCATTATACAATGCATACCACAAACGTAATGCAACCTTAAGTAACCTTGATAAGTGTCTAATAGTTTTGGCGGATGCAATTAAACTGAAATTAATATTTAGAATAAAGACCGCGAAAGAATGTAACAAGATATAAAGACCAGCGTCAAACGCCAAAGTATTGATTACCTTATAATCAATAAGTTCAGAAGGATACATATATGCTGCAATTAATTAAGTGTTCACAATTATTTAAGTAACAGTTAACCAAATCTCATTTCTCGAATCAGTTTCCCACCAAATTAATTCCAACTGTTTCACTCTAGTCTCAAAGATGTAAATTATTTCCTGCAACATGCAGATTTTCTACATGCACTACTTAACTTAATACTGCTATACTATTGCTGCGTGTATTAATTACAAACACAAATTCTATGAACTCTCACTGAAAATTTAAATCTTGATAAATTACCCTTTGGAGAATAATTCGTCACCTCCAAAAGACGCAAAGTAAAATGTTAGCTCCGTTGTTTACTCTCTCACGCATACAGAGACTGTTGGCTTTGAGAATGATTTTCCTATTATATTATCAAATACTTATCAATTCATTATCAACTTACATCCCGCTATCTGCCAACATAACCTATATAATCTATCGCATTTCTGAGCTTTACTGATTATTATATTAAACGCTAATGACTGAGGTGGGAATAGTTTGCAGCCAAACTCGTATCTATTTATTTATTATTCTGGTTTGCACCACCCATAATAAATTCAGGTGTTGTGTTATCAATTAGCAGCACGTTTGTAAAGTATGCTGCACAGTGAAGATGAAATGAAAATGAATGAGTCTCATGCATGTATAGGAATATGAACAATAGATATTAAATAAGTAATGAGACTTATATTTATTAAATTGAGATTACTCACTAGAAAATTTATGCCATGCTCCAAACAATTCTGGTCTCTTCCTCGTCTCTCTGAATCTTCTCTGCCTGTTTTGTATTGTGTTGATAATTACAGTGGACACACTCTCAGTCAGGTCAGGTACTCTCTTAATGATGTCGCAGTTTGATCATGCATTTGCTTCATTTACACCTGTGCATTTTGAGTAGAATTTTGTACGCCACTCCCACTCCAGCTACAACACAACCACTGCACTTAACTTTGTTACGTTAACGTTTAATAACGCAACATTAACAGCAACAGTATCACATTGAAAGTTATCGTTACGCTTCACTAATCTCACTTTTTAATAAAGTTGCAAACATTGTGAATTGCGACTCCAACAAACAACCGGAGAAAAAGCATCTTTTATGCATGCAAATGACCAAGTGAAATAGCCAGTGTCGTACTAAAAAGTGATGGAACGCGATAACTTTTTCTCCAGCTTGTCCTTGTCTCAACTTACAGAATCGTTACACTTACAGTTAAACTTGGAAGTAAGAAGTTTTCCAAAAAATGATTGTACACCGATCAGACAAGGAGAAGTTGTGAAAAGAAAAACAGATGATTCTCCTAATAAACTCGACAAGTGAGCTGGATAAAAGAGATTTTAGGCAGCACGAGGTTTCGCTTGTCCATGTAATATCATAGCAATAGTATCACCACTGGTGATTCACCACCGTCACATCATCAGTATATTACATTACACCACAACCAGCCTAGGAGCTCTCGGTATTGCTTACTGAAGTTTTGTTTTGAGATATACGAGAGACGAGACGAGAAAGTAAAGCAAGAAGGCAGGTTAAAGTGGAGCTCCAAAACTACTCCAGAGCTAGAGCTCCCCTCAATTCGTACAATGTTGCATAGTTAGGTGGTTCTTGTTCCAAGTTCCAGGGAAAGTCGGATATTCTATCCAGCGCCATGAGACTAGACTAATAATATTAGATTATAGCATTATATTGCTTTCTTACTCCAAATTCTTAACCTGTAACTACATGGGGAGGGTATGCATGCATGAAATGGAGAAAAGTGCTTTAGTTTTTCCAAAATCGTAATCAAGTGAAATATAGGTACAGACGGACATATTTATGCCTAGCTGTGTGGTCAGTAAAGCATTCAATAAACGGCTATTTTAGTTAATGTTACCTACCGACATATGCGCATTTTCACAATGCTCTTTTTCTCCTACATAATGTATCTATCTACTTTGCAAAGAGGTAGGCGTTGTTGTAACTGTAACAAAGTGCTTTATTTTCCCTGCGTTCCTCCACTCTCGCTTCTCTGCTAGCCCCAGAATTGAACCAAACTGAGTAACACTGACCATGGGCTAGAATTTTAGGTGTTTCACCTGTGTTGTGTGTGAAAAGACTACATCGGGAAAGAAAATGAGATATTTATCACTTTGATAGTCAATGGAGAGTGCGCATTGCCCTAATTGCATGGTTCGAATTTGACAGGTTGGAATTGGTAAAAACATGAAATTATGATTACAAATAGAGAATGTTTAAATTTATTAGCCACCACTACAGTAAATACAGCTACAGATTAATTTTGATCCGTCATAAATAAAAAAATGGAACATGGAAGGCACAATTAAATTTCATTTTATTTTCCTCTTTCTTTCGGGCCTTTCGACACTTCCTTTTATTTCATGACATTACAGAGCAAAGCGAATGTCTTGTGCTTTCCCTGTACGCAATGAACCACGATCATTACATTACAGTTTGTATGTACCATTGCGATTTTGTTCGTACAGGAAATTGTTATCTGGAGACGCTGTTCGTGCAAATACTTTCCATTTCATTAGATTACACTGAATTGTGTTCTGGCTTGAACTTTCAAAATTCCGAAATTCAATTATTTACGTCACTTGAGATCTACTAGTAGAGCATCCAAGGAAAAGGACATGAAAGAGAAAAGTTGAAAATCAGAATTTCTCGGGATTTCGTGATAAACAGAGTTCATAGATGAAATCAAAGGAAGCCCCTTTTATTTTTCTCCGTGCTCACGCTTTATCTACCTTAAAATACATATGTATGACAGATATAGAAACAAGAGTGATTCCAGCAGCCAGGTACATAAAGCAGCACTTTTATGTAGTAGGCTTCGTTGTGTTAATGTTTTCTCTTTAGATTTTCCCTGAATCTTGAATTAATCCGAAACAACAAATAATCCTGGGAGAGGGCAAAGTTGGATCATTTATCATCACACTCACACATCACATCACATTGTATCGCGCATCGCATCAAGGCCCACAGTAAAAGTCATAATTCATACAAAGAAATTCTAAGGTGTGTGAATTATTTATTGTTCTCAAACTGTTGTCTAACAGACAAAAGGAAAACCCTGAGTTACTTTGTACGCTTTAGTTGATTTTATGTTCCAGTCATAAATAGATATTCATTCCGATTCAGGTGATTGTTTTCTGGAGGCAACAAGGCAAATGTGTTGCCATTGTCTCTTTCTCTCTCTGCTCTGGTTTTGTGCGAAATCGTACATATGTTCTCTCTCTGATGGAATGAAATCTCTGAGTGGATAATGGAGAAGGAGCAAAGGGAAATTTTATTTTAGCCCGAACAATTTAGAAAATCAAGGGAAACTCAATGAATAGGCTTGCTCCTCGAAATTGTTTAGCAGAACTCACAATCGCTGACACAAAAGTACAAATGATGGTGGTGAAACCTTAGTCACTCTCACTCCACGTGTCAATCAGATAACGGGATGCGATAAATAAAATTATGCTGTGTTTGCCCTTTTCTCACTTTCTCTATGTGTCCAACACACACACACTTTTCAGATTTCATCAGCGAAGCCATTGTTATATTAACTATATTTATCATTATCACTAAAAATCTTCGTTTCCCTTTTCAGCTTCACTTAACGCAGTAAATTTGGAAGCATTTTGTTTAGTTTAGGGTGGAGGGGTGGGGCTGACTTGGGATGGTAAAATGAAATGAAATAAAACCTGGTTCGTCACATAACAAACCTGGTAATTATTTTTTCGCTTCTCTAACCTCATTATGGCATTTCACCCTTTGTGGTAATATCGATCACCTTTGATCTTTGAGCCTAAGATAGATATGTAAGGTGCAACATCACATCAGCGTTTTGTATCTGGTCCGTGGAAAATACGTATTGTCATTGATTTCAGTTTCCTTGCATTCTCATGCGAGTAGAAAGGCTAGGATTTCAATTTCCTATACAGTAGCCAACTAATTGATTGATCATCCGAAACGGTAGCCCACTTTACTTATTTCATTATCGTCACTCACAATGTGACTGACATTTTTGAATACATAAAGGATAAAGCCAGACGAAAGAAATTGGAGTTAGTCTGGATTGCCCGCCCGCTGCCTACTGCCTGCTGCTGTAATGTGGTTAATGGGACAAAAACTGGGAATTAATAATAGACGATGGTCGGCAGTCTGGCGTTTTCCTTTCGTAGTAGTGACGTCCTTTCCAAGGATGATTGTCACAAATGGAACCATTGAGCCATAATATGCACAATTTCTTCTACCTAACCTACATACATCCACAAAAAAGATTGTATTGGAAGGGTCAAGTGAAGTGTGATTTGAGCCGGGTCGCAAATGCTTATTTAGATGTTTCTTGGATTATTTGCAGAAGCAAAATGCTCCCAGAGACTTTTCTTAGAAAAAGCATGTAATCAGCGGTGTCTTTTCGTGACTCGATACGGGGATGGGAAGACACGATGACGACGATGGGAAATCAGAGAAAAGCAATAGTTAATTGCACATGAGGCTATGTATGTACCTGTTTGTAGAGCCTTTCGTAATAAGTATCTAAATATCATGGTAGTCAGTCCCAATACGGATTATCTAATTCACTAGTCAAAGTTATTATGAGATATGCACACGACACGCGTACGCGTGTGTACTAATGTGAATGTGCAACTTTCTCTGATTCTTTGACGTCTGTTTGTACCCGTTTGTATTCACTCACAGTTAGACTTGAGTATCTGAGTGAACTGAACTGACATCATTTTTCCACTGCCTTACCACCTACGGACTACTATCTTTAACCTGGAACAGATTCTCACAGTGAGTGAATTGAGAGAGTTGTACATGGAGCGGTTTTCTTGTTTGTCCACCCCGAATTACTGAAAAAGATGTGCATAGGTAATCATCATAATTTCCTCATAGTAAATGTCAAAGGTTGAGAGTCGCTTCGATCCCGTTAAAATAGTAGATAAAAGCATGGAACTAACGTTTCATTTTCATCTGGTTTTCCGCTTCGCTCATCCTCTTCATCCACTCACTCACTCAGTCATTCACTCACTCTGGAAATTATTCTCTTTTTCTTGTTTTCCTGTCTTCTTATTAATGCATTATTATTTTACATGATACCTGTCACTGTCAGTTAGTTTTGCAAGAGAATCAGGAGAAAGGCAGTCGGCAAGAGATACAAGAGGAGGAGAGTGAAACAGTGCGACACAACCCTGAGTCCAATAAACATCCTCCGGATGAGAACTCCTCTTTGACATTTCTTATTCAATTTTTCTGAGTGCTTTCTTTCATGACCTCGTTTCATATTTATAATGTATCAACCGTAACCCCAATAATCAGCGTTTTTTTCTTCTTGAAACACGATATTGTTATTTTGAAACCGGCTTCCTCTAATCTTCTAAAGTGAACGTATTACTTTACTTACTGGTTTTGAAATGTATTTACCGTAAATATTATGGCTTTCACTGCAATCTGCAATTCATTCAAGAGTTGGAAAACTCAGTTGGACATTGGTCATTAAAAACTTGTGGTCGAAGCGAAAGTACACGTGGCATTTTTTGTCTCTCTAAAAATTATAGGAGAAAAGTGCAATAAAAGTGTTTAACTGTATATAACTAAAATACAATCCTCCAATCAACAAAGGATTTCCAGTTTTGGTAAGATTCTAACATTTTAATAAATATTATACAATCTGACGTCATTTAAATATTAGGATTTTTGAGTTTGTTGGAAGGTTTTTTAAAAATAAGTCTTTATGCAATTAGGACTTCCTGACCTCCACTTTAGACAGACACTTATTTGAAAAAATAGTATTTCATAGAGGTACTGAGTTTTTCAGTAATTACGGAATGAAATTAGTGTTTAACGAAGTTTCAGCATACTTGGTCAAATTGGTCACGAAAATTATTGGTGTGTGTGGTGAAGAAGGATTTAGAGTTTTAGAGCATTTATTGAATTGTTACGAATTTCTTAACGTTACTGAGCCGAAGCCGAGTACTGTTATAATATTCAGGTGTGCTGCTACACTTCAGATTCCTTCATAATCTATAAACTGACAAAAGCTACTACATCAAGTACATAGGTGGTCTGGTCCGACCAGCCTACTGAAAACCCAGCAGAGTTTTAGGCTTTTGTCAACAAACATTTTACTTATGTATTCACAATAATCATAAATAATTAATTTGACACCATTTGGCATTTTACATTTCGGTAATCATAATCATTGTTTATGTCGACGATGACGACAGTGAAGGGAAAGGTAAAGTGGGGTCAGTCAGTTAGTTAGAAAACGCAGATACCTACCATACCATAATCGTCTTCTACTATAACACCAAAGTTATGATTAACGTTTTACGAATATGCGTGTCAGCTAGCAGTTACCTTCTACGTCATATGTTAACTTAATTTTTTCTTTCTTTTTTTCTTTGCCTTTTGTTCTAACTACTTAAATAACCGTTAGTTACTCTTGTCTTGCGGATGAAATGACCAAAGAAACAAAACCCATGAGTGGAAGGACTTTTTTACCTACCGAGAAGCATATTCTGTTCTGTCCGTTTTGTTGCTGTGTTCGCCCAATGAAATGAGCCGAGTTTACTTTGTGTACGTCATTTATAATTAATGATGCACGGCGTATCCAGAGCGAGATGGTAAATAAGCTAAATAAGATAGTTGGGCAGTAAAGAGTAAGCAAGTGGGTCGTAGAAAAAGTTGCAAATAATTAAAGCTCTGCATACATATCTAATATTAGCATTAAGGAAAATGGATCATTTCATCATCATCACCCTCACTCAACTCAAAGGGTAAAGTTTAATTTCCTTTTTGTTGATTTCCAGACCATTTCTGAACAAGTCTTGCTTGTATTTTCAGAGTAAGTAAAGCAAGCAATCATAATCATAATTTCCTGTAAGTAACCATCCGAGTTACAGTAATTGCCTATTTCATTTCTAATAAATATTTAAGAAACTCGTTACGTATAATTAGACTAAAATCAGCTTTTCAATTTCTATAAGCGATCACAGTGCGTTGGGAGTATCATTTTTGTTTGGGTGCGAGAGAGCATTTTTGTGCTAATTTTGCATTTAAAATAGAAATCCTCTGTCTATACGCTATTCTGTGTAATTATAATTATCGTCATTAAATATAAGGTAAGTTGAAAATATTTAGAAACACGATACGATATTTAATACTGTACTGACTAGCTAAGTAGATTTTAGTCACTCACATTCACTAGACTAAACGTTATTATTATTAGTTATATTGTCTGAAATTATAGAACTGTCAGCTCAAGTGTACGAGAGTGAGATTTCAGCTACCTGTAGACGTGGCGTATCGGGTCCTGATAAAGGCTTGATAAGCAAAAACATAATCTTTTCAGGATCACAGGAAATTCTCGATGACGCGAATATCTAAGTACCTCCTGACTATTTTTTCCAGATGATTTGATATCTGGAATCTCGAGTTTTTGATAATGCTGTCGATGTTTACCCGATAAGAGGAACCCGATACGCCACTTTTAGCTACATGATATTATGGGAGACCTTGAGTGTCTCATCTCATCAAATTCCATGTTGCCTTCGTTTTCATTTCCTTAATTGAATCATATAAGTTGATGAGGACACCCTCCCTTCCACATTGTCCATTCCATGAATAACTTATTGAGAGCTATTGGCTATTGTACAGATAGGTGGTCATTCTATGTATGATAATGATACTGATACTACCACTGCATACATCATACCAGCCAAGCAAACCCAGCTTTCACCTCAACGTTTCACTGAACAATACTAACTGGAGTTGATTTGAGTAGCTACGAATATATTTATATAGGATATCCATGCATCCTAAAAACCAGCTCTAATACCAGGTACTGTGGTGGCTGGCGACTGGTATCATATTTCGTTAAACTAACTTATATTCATTAGTAAGCTGTTTTTGCCTTACTTAAGGTTACAGCAACCCGAATAAATAAATAAGCATATCTATCAGTTTCCCAAATCCTTTAAACATAATTCACAGTGGTACGAATTTTTGTTGATGATGATGCAAATGATGAATTGAAAATCTCAAGTTTGCAATCCTTTTCACTCCACTCCATGACCGGTCATCGTAAAACTTGACATTTGACAAAATCGACTACACTACTGCATTGTTATATTGGGAACTGTGTGTGGGTGTGAACATGTAAAGCAGTAAGCGATGATAAGACATGAAAATGGAAGAATGGGGCAAGTTAGAACGCGTTAGGGAAGATCTCCACTTGTCTTCAATGAACTCCACTCCACTCAAGTTAACGACTAGGGAAAGAAAAGAGTCTGCTGCTGTTAGTGTTAGGTTAGGTAGTAGAGCCTACTTTGAGTAATACTCAATGAACTATTCAGTCAAGTCAATAAGTCATCCATTCCACGCGAACCAAAACCAATAATTTTTTGCTGAAAAGAATAAAAAGAGGAGCAGCAACATTAAGAGGATGCAATGGCAATAATGCACACAGACAGACAAAAGCAATTCCATTTCCAAGAAGACTTTCCTTTTTCCTCACGAGACGTCTTCGCTTGCTTAAGAAATATTCATATCATAACTAAACTGTAATACCTAGTAATAAATCGTATGGGATATGATATTTAGGAAAGTAGAGTAAACGGGTATTTTCCTTCCGCTTCCATCGTTTTTATAAGTTTAGGAGTAAAAAGTTACTCTGTAACAAGTCAGTTTTGACGAGCAATCAGGAGAGCGACACTTCTTGGAAAATGATAGAAAAAGTGAACTGTGTCATCATTATCATCTAACATACGTAGATGTATTCATATGACCTCCTTCTATGCTAATGTCAGGCTACAAAAAAGCATTTTTATTTTATTACTACAAGGCTAGAAAAGTACAGAGTTGGTGAAATCTTTTTATTAGATGAATATTATTATAGATTATTGTTGCTGATTTAACCTAAGTGTGATGTAACGTGACGTGATTTTCTTCGAATTCTCATAAATACGAACGTGAAAAGCTTACATGCATAACTCGAGGCTCAATCAAATAAAATCAAATCAAAATCAAGCTTTTATTTCTGAGTAGTCAGAATCAAGTTGTTGTGTTGACGTGGCTTATCTGATGATAATCTGAAATTGAAGTGCACATCGTAACCATAACCTATGCTGTAAATGCAGATTTAAATTAGATTTCTCCTCAGGGTTATTTCTATGTCTCTTCCAACGCTTTAATTTTGCTGGAAGATTTCCACCAATTTTCACAACTCATCCCATTAAGCCTTAATTTAGTATTCCGATTTCATCATTTAACTTAAAAGTGTTAGATCAGCAGCATTAAATGGGCCCTTGATTTCGCCCTGTTTTAAATTACTATTCTCTCACAAAAGGAAATGGAACAGAGTTTGGCTCAAGTATGACAATAAAATTGAAAATGGACTTTTTATCTAACAGTAACACTCTTGTTATGTGAATCACTGAAGCAAAGTCATTCATTTATTTTGGCAATAATTTTCCATCTCGTTCTTTTTTATTCTAGGAAAGTGAGGCAGCAACAAGAACAAGAGAAACTGCACGTTCAGCTGTGTGTGAAGAGTCGGAAGGGGAATTGGGTGAAAGTAAAAGTGGGAGTTACCCAAGCGTGGAGAGTTCCTCCGAGGAAGTGGATTCAAGCACGGACTGCGCCTCCACTTCCACTTCCACCTCGACCTTCTCGAGCAACTCGAGTTGTGCCACTGGTGATAATAGCTGCTGTGGCTCCTCAACGGAAACAGAAAATTCGGGAACACAGGAGAAAAGTTGTCAGAATTCATTAGAGCGTCATCGCAAGCGAGAAATTGTGCCGGTTCCGGTTAGCCCGAGAAAAGAAGCAAAGGTGGAGAATAACGGCGGTAGTAACGTGAAGGTCTCCAATGAGCCAAAGAAAAAGCTCTCCAAAGAGGAGAAGCGAAGAATTCGCAAGCTAAGGAAAAAGCTTGCGGCTTCTTCGAAAGGTGGAAGTGGAGTTCCGCCGAATGTGAAAGAAACCGAGAAGAGAGGTCTACTCGAAGGAGAAAATAATATAGAGACGAGGAGCGACGTCGGACTTGAATACGGGAACCATTATCCAGAGGCAAAAGAGGAGCGGAGAAAGTATAAAAATTTGATGAGCTATAAAATGTTTGGCAAGTTATCCTGCGTCAGCTGCGTGGATGCCTTGCGGGAATGTTGTGGAGGTAAGATGAGGAAAAGCATTCAAAAATATTGATAAATGAGCACAGGTGTGCATACCAAATCATGTAATACCCCACCAGGCACTTTTTATTAGGAACGACAACGAATCCCCTTTCATGGTTCAGTCTCAAGTTTCAATCCACCCTGGGAAGAAACTAAGACTGCGAATTATTGCATGATGCTGCGTAATCCTTTGCCTTGTTAAAATACAACTGAAACAGAAATCTTTATGCTACTAGCTGAAACAAAACCAAGGCTCTGGCTCTCTGCTGTGTTTTGTTCAAGGGAAAGGTTCAAGGGAAACAGTTGCGCCAGAATATTTTCATAGTTATTAAGTCATTCTATTACACTCTAGTAACAGCCAACTGCCTTTCTCCAGTCGTAGCAGTAGTGGCTGGGGAGATTTGCTACCGAGTTTTTACCTATCTACTTACTACATACGACACGTAGGTATGGAATGAATGAATGAATTTTGAATGAATCATTGAATGAAGGGATTAAATCTCACGCAGCCACCACTGTGAATTGAATTTAAAGCCTCACAAGAATTTCAAGCTGATCACTTTCCTCAAGTGGTTTTCTCTTATTTTATTATTAAATTAGTAAATCCTAACAAAGCCTTATCAAAACTTTTTGGAAGCCTTGATTGAATTGCGACGTCACTCTGTAAGACAAGAAAAGGCGCTACTCCGCGGTGTTCTATTTTTGTTTACCTATACTCAAAATGGATCGCTCTGCATGCATGCACTGGCATTTTTATATTCGATAACCCAACTTTGACGTAAAAGTTACTTGCTCAATCGTTTCGCTGCTCATATTCTATTCCAGAAAATCGACTGCCAAAATTTCGGTTGAACAACCTATATTGTCTTTGTCGTCTCATATACGCTCACGCACCACTACTTTGTATCAAAAGGGTCATGTCAGTGAAACTTTTTCACTCTGGGCCTTTCACTATGTAATTATTCTCCCGAGCCGGACTTTCCACAGTAATCTAATTAGTTTCATCAACGAAACAGCATCGGAATTTTCTCCTCAATATACCTACAAATGTACATATGCACACAATCATCACATCAAATCACCTTTTCGCTTTTCGGAACATGACCGAACTGGGGCGTTAAATGGGCATGCATTAGCGATAGGATGACGTGATGCAAGCACGCGTCTGTAGGAGTAGAGGAATCTGAGTTGATACATAATTTACCTATGAAACACGAGTTCATATTGGTAGAGCTTTAAAAGTGAAGATGAACATTACATTTCAATTTCGCTGTACTTTAAAACTGTAACTGTGACTCTCGCTCACATCCACATCCACATCCACCTCAGCTCCGGCTTCTTTGATTCTTCGCTGCGCTGGAATGACGTATATTCTCCTTACAGATCCATATTGGTAGCTCGCAGTATCTGTTCTCGGAACTCACACTATTTTTAACTGAGCCCGTCTAAAAATATGCTCCATGTTAGGTCTGGCTTTACATTATAAGAAAAACAAAGGCGAAAACTGAAAAACTTCACCGAATGTGTAAGGAAAATGGTGACGCTCCGATAAGCTTTGGCGGCAGCAGCGCTATCGTTATCATATCATGCACACAGTCACTACTTACTTTTATACTGCTTTGTCAGAGTATGTAGTTTGTAGCTTTTCTTCTATAGGCAAGGCTGGCAGTTATTTGTGGAGGTCAACATTGCATCCATTCACTTCACTCTCTGACTCTATCTCCACTTCACGGTCATTTTCCACCGAGTTTCCTTTCCACTTTGTCAAAGCTGCTCTGCTCTGCCCGGCTCTGTTGTCATGTTGTAACGCAACGGGACTTTAGCACATTTTTTCGCAAAGGCAAAGACACTTTTTGTTTCCGCTTGAAGAAGCATTTACATTTACAAATAATACAATCTAAATGCTACAACTACAAGGGACGACGTTTTGTGTATGTAAAATTCATTCAGATTACTGAGACCCCGGAGACGAAAATACATTTTTTATGTGTGCTTTGTGGATTTTCATGCAAACCATTTTCTTTTTCTTCTTGGTTTATCTCTGGGGGAGCTTCAGTTCATATGAAGAAGATTTTTTTGTAAACGTACAAAGTAGCCGTTGGTTTTAGTAATTTTATTTTCGGTTTCCATATTGCACCTTGTAGCGAGTAAGGAGCCAAAATCGATATTTAATCTACCTTTTTATAGTCCTTGTCGGTCTTGCCTCCTTGCCCACCTCCAGGAAAAGAGCATCTCTCTTGAGCACTATTACTAATGTGTGTGTATCTACCTGGTAGGTTTTTAGTCACTTGAGGAATTGGCCAAAGTGCAAAGTAAAAAAAAAATACTACGGAGAGAAAAGTTGTTTTTTATTTAGGAATAAAAGTGTCTTCCTCTCGGCATTACTTTTTTCTGTTATATGGCTAGCGTAGGTTAGGCACATTTTTTCATCCATTATCATTGACTAGGGGAGTTGAGTTTGTTCTTATCATCATATTTTCTGCTAAGAGACCGATGTGGCCACCTAGCCATTAAAAGGATGACCTAAAATGATCTCGTTGCAATTAACTTACCTGTACAATGTACGTCTTGTCTTTATGTGTGGTGTGGTCGTGGTCTATTTCCAGGTGAGTTGGATGTATGTATGTTTATTGATCAAAAGGAAGTCGATTTAAGTGAAAAGTGAAAGCTTTGGGAAATCTAATAAATGTACTTTGTCCTCCTGCTCCATACTTGTACCAATATTCGTTCCATTTCATGAGTATGTGTGTGTGTATAAGCAAAGCAATGAAGAGGGAAGAGTATGAAAAATTGCAGTGTGCAGATGAAAAAAGTAAACTCAAAGTAAAACTAAAACGAAACAGGAGAAAAAATGTTGCGGTTTGTGCACTTGAGGCTGTTTATGGAATGGGAGTGTGATAAAGTGAGTCAGGAAACGAATGGGGGTAATAATGAAATATGTCACAGTGGTAGAAAGTGAAAGTAAAAATAATGAGCATGGAGGATTTGTTGTTTTAGCGTTATGTAGTTTAGTTTAGGTTGAGAGAGAGTCCGACCTTCTCATCCGTCTTTTCCGAACTGTTTTGAACTTTTCCTCCTGTGTAGTAGTAAATAAGCAGCAATACCATTTGCAATGCATGAAAATGTAAATTATATTTAGAAATGAGGAAGCCACACAAAAGAAGCGTAAGTGAAAAAGTGAAAGTGGTGAAAGTTGAAGAGAGGAGGGGAAACGAAGTTTTGTTTTATTTTTAGTCATCCCATTCATACATTCATTCATTCATTTTCTTAAGCAGTGACATGCTTCATGCCTCATCGAGTGTGGAAAATGGGAAAAGAGAATTTGTAAAGCGTAGCTTTACCTACCGACTCACTCCTTTTGTAAGTTCTTCTTAAAAAGTATTGAAGAGGGAAAGAAGACAAGGCGATATTCAATTTCGGCGAAAAGAGCTTCGAAGCGAACAAAATGACGCACCGCTGGTTGACTGAGTGGCTGACGGAATTGGAAAATAAATTTTCCCTGCCCATTTTTAAGCCATAATATAAATATAATAGTAGTGAAAAGTTTGACTGCTTTCACTATACCATTTCCTTTTTAGAAACAATATTCCGTCTCAGTATGCATTTTTGTTGTGTCGCTTCTTGATCACAGCCATTTCTCACCACAAACGATGAGAGAAGGAGAGAAGCCCTTTTCCTGTCTGCCCGCCTGCCACCGCTTTCTTCTTTCTCTTCCCTTTTGTTCTTCTCTTTCCCTACCTTAGCTAAGCCAACTTGCCGATGTCTGGGAATTGAGTAGTCAAGTAGAGTGTAAGCAGGAGAATGATGAGATGTGATATAAGATAAATAAGAGCCAGACTGAGACAGAGTGAGTTGAGGAGTTAGATCATGTCCTTTTGCAAACTCGCGATTGTGTATTTATAACTGAAAATGTAGGTGGCCTTTTGGGAGCAGAAGAAAACGGGGAAAGCAAGGTAAATTTATTAGTCCTGATTTCTCGTCTCGCTTTACCTTTCCTTCAGTACTTGCTATAGCTATAGCATCTACATATGTATATAAACTATCTCCGGATACTTATTGTATTGTAAGTAAATAAAAGAATCTCTCCGTTGTTTCGAGCAGAAGCAAAAAGATAAGAAAGTCTCTTACTCACACATCAGCAAAATGGTATTTAGTTAGTAGGCGGTAGAGGAATTGCAGTCGACTTCGCTTTCCTTTCTTATAACTTTGTAAGTAAGTAGGCGGAACCAAACTGGTTGTGTGGCACATTTATTATTATTATTATTAACTATTATATTATTATGGACTTTCTCCTGTCGGTATTAAAGCGTGCTTCGTAACCACTACTCAACTCAAGAGTGACTGAGAGCAAATGATCCTTTTGTACGATTTCCTTCCACCTTTGTTCGTTCTGGAAAAAAAGCTTGTCCTGTGTATTTAGAGACTGAAGAGGGAAGCAGCAAGAGCAAGGTGAAGAGACGACGACAAGGAGGAAAGTACACAAAAATCTCTCTCTCGCACATTATTGGATTTCCTCTGGCTGGTAGATGGAGAAGTAGATTTCGAGCACAGTTCCTGAGCTATGTTATAGAACTATACCTAACCAAACAAGACGGATGCTTTTGGTCTCCTTGTGAGGAGAGTGACGACCATGATTTTCTCCTGGTTAACCAAAAAATGAAAGGGGAATGTGAATGATATCATTTTCCTCTAGCAACCAATATTTCCACGAGCACATGAGCGTCTTTGGTTCATTTTGTATTGTGTGATAGTATAGTGGTGCTGAACCTGCTGAATAATAAGGTTTCTTATGATATGATAAAATACAAGTTTACACAGACACACTCCAATAGATCGAGTAGAGAAAGTCTTGTTCTTTGGGTGAAGCGACGATGCGAGTGATGATAGGATGCAGGTAAGGCACAGCTCTCCAAGATCTCACAGATAGATGCTCTCTAAGTGCTGCTGGCTGGCCGCATTCACATTCACAGGACTTATAAATAACTTGGTAATACAGTGTGAGCAAGCCGAGCTGAGTGTGAACGACAACTACAAATCCAATTGTGCCAGCATAGTTGCTTTCTCTTTCGCCATTTCACCGTAAAGATTTTTTCACACGTTGATGGACAAGTTTGATCCTGTCTTTTGTTGACGATGACGACCTACTACTAGGCTAGAGAAAATGAACAAGTTTCCAAACAAAGTAGTGTCCAATGGAATTGAGCCTTGGCTCGAATGAAGCGCTGGAAGCCGTAAAAAGGAAGCTGCTCGCTGTGCTCTTGTTGTGATGTGTTGCTACACTTTCCAAAATTAAGTTACTAGGTCCATGCTACGCAACGCATACAACTACAGCTTCAGTTATGTACACAGGAGAGGGAAAGAGTTGGAAAATGTTATTTTAGAGATTGTCTCTCTCGGAGGATAAAATTGCAAATTAGAGTTGTGTGCCAGAGGCAAAAAGACACAAGGGTTAGTAATTTCGCCATCAGAAAGGTGCTTTATTCCTCATTAGCGATCATAACTTGACAGTGACACAGTTTAAGGTCACCCTTAGATATACAGAGTTTCTGTATGTAGCGGAATTTATTTTAACAATGCCATTTATATAAACGCTAATGCTCGCTCTTGTTTCATTTTTCATTTCTTTTTTTATAAAGTAAAGGTAATTTTCGAGTAAAAATAAAAATGCACTTGAACCGTTCACCCAACAAAAATAAAAGGGCACATGGGCTAAAACTCAGCCATTGCCTTGCTAGAAAAGGATTATTATGCTTTTTGCTCATGTGCTATCTTAGAAGCGCGTTTTATTTCCCCCAAGATGTGAAATAAAACGAGGATTCTTAAAATATCCCAGAAAAGGCCATGGCTCTTTTTTCTCTGTCTGCATCTATCTCTCTCTCTGCTCCGGTGTCCTTCAACGAAACAAGTAAGAAAGAAAATTGCCGAGTAGTCGTCTTGAAAATGAAGTCGATTAATATAAAGTTTCTAGCAAGGAGTTGTTTGCTACTTACTGCTATGTAGAAGAGACTGAAAAAGTACAAAGGATTTTTATCCCTTGTGGGTTAGAAGACAGGACAGAGGAACAATAAAGTCTGCTAACAAAAATTGTCATCAGTGAAGAAGAAAAAAAATTTGGTTTGGGATGGAGACTTAGATTTTTGTGTTGTCGGCGAATTTACAGGTGATATGACACGTATCTCTGTTAACAACTTGATACAGCACGTTCATCACTCCACAATATTTTTATTTTTGCAAAACGAAAGTAGAGAAAAACATAGTAGCTGCTTATGTACTTGAAGTGGAACGGAATATGAACCCGTGTAATATCACGACAAGAAGAATTTTTTTCTCTTTTGGAAATGTTATTCATAGAGAAAAATAAAGTTTTTTTTTCGTTTTCTCCATTTTTCGCCTCCAAACCAAATCTAAGCAAACCCAAGACCAGGGACATAGTGACACGGGTTGAGTTTAGTTTACATATTCATACTTTCACAAGATTTCTCCCTGCCTGCATCGTTCTGTTGATTTTGATAAAGCTCGTCTTCTTGCTGATAAAACCCCTCTTGTATACAATTTTCAAGCTAGGAAAGAGCTGACATTTGCATAAAAATTACAAATCCAAGCATTTTAGTCCGCCTGACGCTGAATTCGCTCGTTTTGTTGGTGCTGCTGCAACTTTTCCCCAGTTCACAGTTTTCTTTTTGCACCTTGTAAAACGACTTTTTTCAGCTTTGTTTACAGTTGCGTCTCTTTCCCTTATTTCTGTGTACATAACAAAAATAGGAAAATCTGAAGTGAATGTGGGAGTCCCGCTTCTCTGGTATTTCAGCAATAAGTTGAGTTGTAAGAGACGTTGCCGTTTGTTCCCTGTTGTCGTCGTCGCCATCTTCATCATCAACACTATCACATCACAATCATCATTTTTCTCTACCGTTCTTTTTTAGCCACGACTCTCATTATAACCAGGAAAAAAAGCGTGGGAATGGGAAAGATGTATATCACTGAAATGAGATTCTTGCAGCTCTATAAAAAACGAAACATACATTATACTATATAAACTTAGCATATTTTAATATTTCATCTTAAGACCTCTCAGAATCAATAAGAGTGCAATTTTTTCCAGGAAATCCTTTTTATATTGTTTTTCAAGCTCAGGATCACACCATAATCGTAGCTCTTCATCAGATACGTAATTCCTTATTTTGAATGCGAAAAAAAATGTATAACAAAATCATCACTCGTAAACGGTTTTGAAAGAGATCGAACGCATTTCGCCCCAGGGAATGCGCCATTCTTTACTTTACTGTAGTATCGGTTAGATTTAAATTTAGATTCGTGATGATAGCTTAGTTTTACCTCTTCGCGAACCTTGCCAAACAGCATGTATGTATTTACTTATCCATTGAAGCACCCTTACCTTTTTTGAAAAGGCTTCGAGAAAAATATGCTTATTTAAAAAAATGAAAGTAAATAGAAAACGAAAGTGGGTTGTTCCATAGTTTAACTTGTAAACGATCTCACTAAAATGGAAATGGCGAGCACTTTTAAATAAACTATTAAACTATCCTCAGTGTTAAATTCCTTGAAAAAAAATAAAAGAGAATACCTGTTCAGGTTGAAGGATTGAATCTGTTTTTGGTTATAAATAGACACGTTTCGATTGCATTAATTACAATATGATAAAACAAGTTGAGTTTAGTTGGTTGAGTTGCGATGTGAGAGGAGAATTTGTACATTACGGGCACTTGGCTTCACGGTGAAGAGTAGGAAGTTCCGGATCCGGATTGTTGTTTGTTCCCTTCTCTCCTCTTGTATAGGTCCTCGAAACCCGAGTTTTCGGGGAAACTTTATTAGAACGTAGTACGTACTTGACAACGAAAGTAATCAAGTTGTCCAGTACAAGCATAGTAATGTAATGAAATACAATACTGTATTTAGTGATATTTAAAAGTCCGACCTGCATACTTATGTACTCACGTTGTTAGGATGATTAAAAGGATTAATTATAAAAATGCTCTAATTAAAAGCGTGAAAGTATAAAAACGAGTGTGATGATGTGAATTGAGTTTATGTAGAAAAAAATGAAAAGTCCTTCGAGTTTCATTCTCATTGTTGAGCTCACTTATTACAAAGGATGTCTGGAAAAAAATTCTGTTCTAGTTTAGAAGAGCATGCAAATTTTTTTAATAAACGTCCTGCAGCTCCAGACATGAATTTCTTTTATTTTCGGAGCTGGCTCATTCTTAATGAAAAGGTGTTCAATTTGTCAACACTGCCTAAATATAGAATGTTATTTGTAGGAGCGCGGGCACGCAAGGCACAGAACAGTGCGGGCTACTGGGCTGCAGGGACTAATAATTCCGTTTTTCTGTTGTTTGTTAATCTGATGTGATGTCAAGTACAAGGTTAAATTTCAGTCTTTTTGAAAGACTCGGGCACAGTAAAAATTTCGTAGGCAGTCTAAGTTAAGCCGAGCTGTGCAGTGAGAGTCATGTACATATTTCAATGTGGTTCATGTCATGCCGTGAATGCCTCCGTCTTCACGAAACTGGCAAACATGACTTATCGCTTGACGTGTGGCATTTTTATGTTTGCGGCTTAAACTCTTTCCACTTATTCTGTTGATCTTCAGTCCGACTCTATTTAATAATCCTCAAACTTTTCCGCACTCATACCAGAATAAAGTCGGTTGTGTCTATATAAAATGAAAACGCCAATCCGCTACAAAAACCCCTTTGCTCTTACCTACTTTACCTTTTCCTACTCTACGCTACTCTAAAGCTCACGTCAGTCACTTCACTATGTTTAATACTAGGCAAGGCAACGTAGTCATTTCTGATTGAATTACCAGACTTGATGACGTCGGAGCAGGAAAAGCAATGGAACGTTGTATTGTAAATATATTCCATTTCTGGAAATCGCCGGGTGTTTCTTACCTGTTTTTCGGAATGATCCAAGGAGCAAAGGCAAGCGATAACGGACATTATTACATCCTCCTCCAGTAGTAAGACACAAAAACTATCACGTTTCTGTATCAAATCGACTTTTCTAGAGAAATTGATAATGTATCGGCTCAGCTGGTGAAGAGATGCAGGTTTACACAATATTCGGTTTCCTTTAAAACAAATTCTTCTCTAAAACGCCATTTTCACATTTCGGTTCAATGATACTTAACTGAGAGAAAAGTCTGAGAAAAACACTGAACTCCTTGGATATCTATTTTGTAAAAAGAGTGAAGGATTTTCAAGATTTTTCTCTCTCGAGCTAAAGTCAGGTAACAGCATAAGAACTACACATGAGTAGACAATAAAAAGGGGAAGAATTGAATTCAAATCCATATGATGCGAGACTCGTCTCTGGTACTTCAATACAATATTCCATTCGGTGAAGCATGACACAACGGCTTTTCATTTTATTCCCATCATGTACACTACATAATATTCTTTATTGCACCGGTGAGATGCTGAAAAGTAAAATAAGTGTGGCTATCAAAACACTGTGAGTATTCTTGCTGCTGACTCACTTTCCCTCATGACTCCACTTTACTTTTTCTCCTCAAACTCGTCTTGTCTCACTCACGTCTTCTCATCAACATGTTCATGGTCAACTCCAGTGATGGTGGTGGTAATATGAAAAGGTTATTTTCAAATGTTTTTTTTCTCTCCTGCATCATCAACTAGTAAAAACGGACTTTACCAAAAAAAAGTGCGCCATGAAGTAAATACATACCTACTATGTGAATTTCTAGTACCTACATACATTGAATAATGTAGCATGGAAAGTGGTACATTTTTCATAAGGTCAAGTCATGCATGTCATTTGTGACGAGGGAAAGGTAGTTGTGCACACACTTTATCCACCCCAACAACTTTTCCCTTTTTACGGTTTGAGATGCATGAGAGGTGCTTAAACACACGTTTTTTCCTGACAGATGTACATATGTTTGTGAATCAACCATTTTTTGATTATGTTATGTTATCTTTTCAAAAAATCCTTCTGTGTCTCTACTCTGTTTACTCCGAGAAAGATTGGAAAGGCATTTTCATTTAGGTACATGGAAAACGAATCTTGTGTGATGCGTTCTGAATTCATCTTTTCACTCTCATAAATATCAGCCAGACCTTCGTTTCATTTCCATTAAATACTTCACTCGGTCCGAGATAAAAACATACGTCACATCACATCACATCGCTTTACTTTGCACAGTGCTTGATTTTACTCCACTTATGCTTACCTTTCAAAATAAAACGGTTTTGCTCGTGGTGAGGTAGTACAGAGTAATAATGAAAACGCAAAGCGTAACACACATATTTCCTTTTCCATAAATCATCATTAGCAAGCAATTCACGTACGTTTTATTTGACGTGCAGTTGTCGCGTGCATGTGTTACTTATGTATATGATGGCATCGCCGCATCAAAAAGTCTCTAATAACGGGTTAAGTTGCCACACACCACACGTTAAAATTCACACACTATGGAGAGGTTAGGCTTATGCCATGCTCGTATTCCAAATATTATTGCTAATTCATGCTATAAAAGAAAAAGTTTTTAGACTAGCATAGTTTTACACAACTACCTATACCCTATTGTGACTATTATTGTTGCGTTAGGAAAACACAGTGTGTCAAATTAATCGGAAATGTCCGTATTGATTATCGTATTTAACGCAAGAGAGGAAGACGCAAAACGAAATTTGCATACCTGGTTGATTATTTTGCCATGATGATGAATGAGCAGTGGAGTAGAGTGACAGGGAAATACGTAGGTTATAGTATGTATTGGAGCTATTGGAAAACCCTAGAAAAACAACTGGTGCGAGGAAATAATAAAGCGAGAACGGTTTATAAAGGCTTCCTCTGTTCCTCTAATAATAAAATACGTGGGTGACATGAAACTCGGTTTGACACTGTGTATTATTGTGAAAAAGAGAGGAAGATAAAAAAGTTGCATGTATATCGAATTAGGGATTTTTTGTGCCGTATGGAAAATGTGTAGTTGATTATAATGATGATAGAAAAGTAGACAAGGGGAAAAAGCTCCTAATAGGATATTATTTGTCTTGTAATGCATTGCCGAAATCTATACAAGAGAGGATACATAGATATTATAATTTTTTTTGTGCAGTGTGGACTGCGTTTTAGTAAGTTTTAGTATTAGTAGTAGATGGATGGAGTGGAGGTAGGTAAAGCTGAGTTAAGCTAAGCTGTTCATGTTAAGCTGGAAAAAATGAGCGCTGCACTGGCTGAAACTTCTATCTGTCTGTATTAGGCCGGTGTTCAAGGCAAAAGGCAGAGCTGAGCTGAGAAAGTAAATGCGAAAGAAACGGTTTACTTCACTCCTGGAAAATCTGCTTACTCGCTGCTCTCTCTCGTCTTATATTACCCGAATCGTCGTCGTTTCTCCTTTTCATTTCAGCATGAGCTGTGCATCCGAGCACACGGGCCATTTCCACAACCGATCTCTCTCCAACCTCGTTTCTTGTTGTGCTGCTGTGCTCCTGTTTTCATGTGAGCTTATGTGCACCACTCACTTCACATGTGTGAATATCTGCCCTTTTTACTCTCTCCTAAGGTTGATTGCATAACTACGGAGAGAAAAAAAAAACGACAGAAAAAAGTTTTTCGCCGACCGTGTTTATCTGTCTTCTGCATACTTCTACGAGTGGGAAACGGTCACCGTCAGTGTTATTGACTTTACCTTGATTTTTTCGTGTTCCATCTCAAAAAAATTGTGTGTGCATGTGACTTTGTCTCTTTCGTCGTCTACTTTTCTCACTTCATCTTCTTCAAATCAAACTAACGCAGCGACACGAACTTACATAAAAAAAACTTTTTCCATTTTTATTTCCAGTCTAGTTTAGTCCAGTCCCCGAAGTGACTCGCCTCTCCAACAAAAAACATCACATCACATCGACGTATCCGTTTCCAGTCAGTCAGTGGCATGATAAGCAGTAGTTACCTACATACTTTTCAGATACACTATCAATGTAAAACACATTATTTTTCACGTATCCGCTGACACAGAAAAATAACTGTACAACATGAATTTTTTTTGAGCTACATTATTATTACTGAACCTCAGCTCAGTTAAGAATTATACTTTTCATTTCGAATATTTGGGGGAAATGGGAACATTCGTGTTTCTGTGTTCGTGCACTATTTATTCACGGATTGACGAGAAAACTGTTTCAGTTTGAGCAGAAAAACTCAGAAGCTGAAGAGGCATCGCCTTTGGAAAAATACGGAGGTGGTAGTATTGTGATAAAAATAAAAACGCTGCTGCTATAGGAAATGACTGTATGAGAGAGAGAGTTTCATTGAAAAGCGAGCCACGGTTTGTTATCACCGCGTCTCCATCTCCATCATCACATCACCCGTCTGGAACGTTTCATTCGATCCGCGCTGAAAATTAATGCCACGTGAAAAAATCCTCCTCACAACAATAATAGTCTCTAGCCTCTTATTAAATTACTGTTCGGAACACAATAATGTGTGATTTATTAAAAATAATGGAATATAACATAATATAACGCACATTATAACAAAACCGTCTGTGAGTATTGTGGAGCAGAAGGAGGAAAAGAAATGGGAGAAAAGCAACAACCAAGCAAGAAAAAAGGGCTGTACCATAAATAAATTGCGTCCTTCATTTGAAGAAAAGCGGAGCGCAATAATAATAAAAATGGTTTCTTACATACGCTAAGTGATAGCATCACCGCACATAACGACTCGAGTTATTATTAATAAGAAGCGACAAAGAGTGAAGCAGAAGAAAAAGGATTGATTTATTGAGCACATTATTGTTGTTGTGTACCTTGTGGCAGAACGAAAGTAAAAAAAAACTGTACCTGCATTGCTATTGCTTCATTACATCGCATAACAGAACATAAAAACGTGTGCAAGCGAGTAATAAACGGCTGCAGCAGCAGGAGGAACGCCACGGTTGTTTACGACTCTTGTTGCTGGAAACGCATCACTGTGAAAAACATATTTTTACTTTCCGTTGCATCCTACTATTGTAACATAACATGCAGACGGAGGGGAAAATTGTGTAACACACGAGTGCACATCCATTACTAAAAGGGCCTTGTGAAACGTAACCCGCTCCCAGTATTTTCTCTCCTGTCTGTCAAATCTCGCTAATCTCGTTATAATATAAAATAGCGTAACATTTCCCATCATTTCATTACAACCACATACGTTGTGCAAGCAATGTAAAAATTGCACCGAAAGCTCTGCCTCTGGCATCACAATGCTATCGTCATCCTCGTCGTCATCTCCATTCGAAACGACAAAACTCGCTACTTCAGAGGAAGACTTTTAACCTCTCGCAGAGCGGAAAGTAAAAATCTTTATTTTATTGCGGGCCCCGGCCAAAATATTATGAGTGAGCCAGAGTGAAAAATCCATCGTGTTTTACTTCAGAACAGAAAAACGGGATTTTAATGGAATTCAGTTATAAAACTTTATTTAATGCTGTCATCATCCTGTCTAATTTTTTGACAATTTTTATCTATGGCTGACAATTGGCCTGAAATTATCTCTAGGATTCTACTCAATCTCTGATGTGTGTCCCACCGTGTAATTGTGAAAGCCCGCTTCTGCTTCAACGTTAACAAGAGACAGACAGGCAGTTAGAAAAACAGGAAGAGTAAAAAAGTCACCACTACCAATCAAATATTTCAAGTGAAATAAAATAAAATAAAATTGATGCTGTCTTGGCTGGCTGATCGAACAAAAAAAATCATAAAAAAGTTTACAAGGACGATTTTCACAAGAACGATACAATCAATCTTTTAAATCCTGCACTTGTTCGCCAATTCTCTTAAAAATACTCAAATTGGTAGCCAAACTGAAAAAGGATGTGAAACTTTCTTACATCACGATACAACAACAACAAACAGTATAAAATAAGGTCAAATTGCTTTACGTTACAATTACTATAAAATCAGGCTAAAGAGCAAACTTAAAATAACATTATCCAGTGAAACTTGTTTTTGTGAAAGAAAAACTGTGAATTCTCCGAAATATCAGTTAGTCTGAGATGAGAAAGTGTGATTAGCGTCATATTCTCCAGAAGCAGGAAACGCCGCTCCGCATGGTTCTCTGAAGATAGCCCGCAGCATGCTGCATAATTTCCAACTTGCTGATTTTCCTTGGAGTTGTTCGTCTTCTGTTCGGAGTTTCTACTGATAGTATTTCCTAACCCGTTTCCTGTCCGCAAAAAAAATAATGAAGAAAACTACTATACTGTAGCCATTTCTTTGCTATGTAGCTTATAGCTGGAATAGGCTGCGAAAGTTTCGGGTTCAGATTATTATAGTTTTGTGAAAAGTAGAGTGAGATTGTGAAAATAAACTTCCGCGCACACAACAGCAACAACAAGAAAGAAAAAAACTGGCGTGGTTCCGTTTCCTTGAGGCTGTTTTGTTCTGACTCCGACCGTGATCTTTTTTCCCATGAAGACTTTTCAAGTTATTTTATTTTCTAGCAAATACAAATTCAGATCTACGGAGAAGAGGAAAGTTCGAGATGAAGACATCTCCCAAATTACACACACATTTATCTCATCTTATTTAAATGTGTATTTAAAGGGTTATAAATATAATTTTAATATCACACAAGCAATCCTGCTTGCCTCTGCCTCACCCAACAAAACAAGTGGGAAAAGGAAGCACTCTTTTAGTAGATACTAGGTTACTCTCACCCGCCAATAAGAAGGAATGGAATGTAAATAGTTGCAACTTTTTTTCTCTCTATAATCTACATACATACGTATTGCATAATTATTGCATTGTTAAAGATTTTTTACACGCCACATTTACACTATAAATATTTTCAAGCAGAAGCTTCGGCTTTACAGTATCAGAATCCACTTTTTAGCTCCCTTAGCTCATAATCCTGTACCTTCCACAATTATTTTTTTCGTTTTAAAAATTAGCAGCACAATTTTTATTTACTTACACACAAGAGTCTTTCCAAGCTGAGCAACAGCTTTGTATTCACATATTTACTATCTATAGTACAACAGCAAAAGCATAACACTCATCTCCGCATTGTTCCAAGATATCATTGCATTTTGCTTTCGTAAGTAAGTAGAAAGTACGTCATAGAAGAATGAAGGAAGGAAGAGAAAGAAAAACAGAGACTCTCACTGTGCATCTTTCATCAACCCAGAAAGAAAAAAGTAATTAGGTAGGCTACTGCTCCGGAAATTACCTTGCTGGATTATGTTGCGAAATGCAAACATGTTAATAAATTCAGTTACTACATACATGCAAAATGTCAACAAACTCAGAGCAAGACTTTAAGACCTACTAAAAGAACTTTAAACACACTACAATATACATTACCTACATACACTCACTTGGTTGTAATTTGGAAATTAAACATTCCAAGTTGGTAACACTCCCAGTGGGACACGTCACTTCCTACACACAAGTTAGGTATCAAAGAGATTTGTAATACTAATTTGAACCATAGAACTCAACTTAACATTTTATATTTTAGGGGAAAATGACGTTTTTATAGATCATTATTTTATTAGGTTTAAAAAACATTTTGTATCATTCATGTCTTCAGGATTGTAACAAATTCATAGATAGAAACAACAGTAAGAATTTTAAGGTACACCTCAACCTCAATCTATAAAACTGATCAAAATCCTGTCATTCAGAATCATTACCACAATACTTGACAGTCAAGTAGTAAGTAAGTAGAAGGACGTGCTTATTCTTTCACCAAGCACTCTCACTCATGTACTTTGTAGACATGTGTTAAAACATATGCATCTTTTCTCTAGCGACACACACAATAAGGTAGAGACTGTGGTGGAAAACTAAATCAGCCCTTTTTTAACAATAATACATTGTCTGAATGAAACGCATGCAATTTTATCTCGGTCTGGGCTTGTTGAAATAAAAACAAGGCCGTAACTAGAAAGTAGAAAGCAGAGGGACCCCACAAGACAACTTAATGCCCCTTGATGATGTCGTCATTACCGATAGCATCAACATCACCGTACATTTCCTCGCCTCTTGTTTCTAAAAGCATGCTTTTGTCGAGCTGAGTTGAGTTGACTTTACTCGAGTCAAGTCGCACCTCTGAAGATTGAAGGACTTTTAGCCTTCTGTCTGTTTCCTTCCTAAAATACCACTGATTGAAATATAAAACTTTTCCCTTTTCACCACTCTCTGCTTCACACTCGATTTTTATTTTGAGAAAAAATCCATTGTCTGAAAGTAAAAGTGAAAAGTAAGAAACGAGCGAATAAAAAACCAATAATAACACAATAAATTCAGCAGATTAGCCACCACTTTTCCTCCATTTGTAGAGTCACATGACACAAATAAAACACACCCTGGAAATGGTATCCACGCACCACCTCAATTTCACATAAAAACATTAGAATCTACGTAATGCCCCAATTCACAGAAGACAGTGAACTACACCACATTTCATTTTGTATTAGGCTCTTATAAAATGTGTTAAGCGAGCAAAGCGAAAAGGTAGCGACTCTCGGAAATGATTACTTTTGCGTCAATAATACTGTCTTTGTAGCTAGGTGGGCTCATCCCTTCATCTTCGCTGACAGTTATTTTTGGTGAAAGTGGGAGACATTCAGAAGGCTGAAGGAAATAAGCAGAGTGAGAGTGAGCGAGTGAGAAGCACCAGCGCACCACTGCTGCCACAGCCAGAGCCACATCACCACCTCGGTTGCATAGGTGTACGTACTACAGCCCAGGTCAGAGGTGTTAAAGCAAGATAAATATGGGAAAGAAAGACACGAAACTTTCTCCTTTCTTCCGCTCGCTTTGCCGGAGTGTGGCACCAACTTTCTCGTCGTATTGTAAGAAAGATGTTGCAATATTCAACCTTTCGTAAATTTATACCCCCCTCTCAAAAAAATAAAAACTAAGGCTTTCTTCACACAAAGTGGTTGGTGCAAGCACAATCCCTCAAATCCCTTTTTTAAATAATAATCACAAAAAAGAAAAAGCGAGTAAAAAGTTAAATAGCAAATCAAATACTTACCCACATTAGGCGTGCATGTCTTGTTTATTCGAATGCTACATAGAAAATCCAATGCATGATGACTATGATTATGACATCAAACCTGGCTGCTCTAAATATAAGTTATTGTATAACAGAAACTCACTTCTCCCGCACCAGAATAATCATAGTGATTGATAAAACCAAGTGCACCACATCTAGAGAAGGTACATTGTATTTTTATATCCTTTTAACATATCATCATCATTCCTCTTCGCTGATCAAAAGGGGATTTTTTTCTCCTTCCCTTTTTGAAATAGATTTTTTGGTGAAACTAAAACAAGCTCAAGTTATACATAGGCTGCAATCTGATACAAAAGCGTGTACATTTACACCTGCGAAAAATGTACATAAATATTATACGATACGTGACGTATTTTTCTATACCCAGATACATTCTCAGTTTCCCTTGCTCATTTTTCGTGTCGAGTGGAGACAGCTTCAGAAAAAGAGTGAAAACACGAAGAATCCCCCTAATGGGAATATTCCATTAGGGCCATAATGTTGTTGACTGTACACACATCGCACATACACATGAATGCGCTGTAACAATTTACACAGCTGGAAAAGTCGACTTGTCCTCCTGTCACTCTTCTTCTGCAAGGAGAATAATACGAGCAACCTATTCATCTTTTCTATATAGTGTCTACTTTTCTCTTACTACACACACACACACTAATGATGATGATGAAAAAAGTAGAATGTACCTACACAATAATGTCATGCTGCCATGTGTATTTTTGAGAAGTGCTTTCTTTCGATGCATACAATATTGACTACATATGTACGCTGTTATTACGGAAACAATCGTAGTGGGAAACGTCTCGTAAAAATATTATGTAGCTCTGTTCTTCTAGATATTGCTCAGTCAGCACATCACTCAGAATTTTATTGTATCTCGCTTAAAACATCTTTTCTATAGTTTTGTATGAAAACTATATTTGACGGTGAGATAGTCAAAATAAATATTTTCTTGGGCTGATATAGAAGCGTTGAAAAAAAGAAACGAAGAGGAAAAAGGATGATCATCGTCATCATCAACACAGCAGCAGGAGGAGAAGCGGGAGCAAAGAGAAGCGGCTTTCTCATTGTGTCAAGGGACACTTCATAAGAGTCCCAACGTGTGTCAATGACAAAGGAAGACACTTTCTCTGTCACGTCCACTCTTCTTCTTGTTGTTGCTACCGTCTCTCTTTCATTTTCTTCTAGGAACACGAACATTTGTCACTTGCAATGCTACCACAGTAAAAACAATACAAAGAAAAGTTTAAAAGAAAAGCAGGGGAAGGAGAAAATGCACTTTCTTTCGCTTGCCTCTTCTCGTAATAATAAAATAATAATGATAATAATAATAATAAGACTAACCGCCAGACGTGTGTAAGCCCAACACCACAAGCAAAGAGAACTAACAAAGTACTAGAAGACGACTTTCTTTTTGAAGAATGATCCCTTTCTTGTCGTCATCACTCACTTCATCCAGGAAGGTCGACATGAAGTTTATTACTGAAACAATAAATGAGCGTAACAATAATAGACAACTTCAAGTCACAAAGAGTAAGCTTTTTATAACCATACATTTTTCATTCACTTCAACCACTTTTTTACTTTTTCTCTCTATGCACACACTTTTCGGACTTATTAATTATTCGCATTCTTTATTCATCCAGAAACAAAATAATAAAGCGAAACTAATTAAATTACCAATGCATCTTTTTCGTATTCGTCATTCTTCCACAATTTTTATAACTCAATTTTCAGTGCACTTTTATATCTCATGCACTCAATGTCCTCATTTTATCATTCACAGCAAAAAAAATTGTTTTTTTTGCTTATCTTAAAATTATACGTATGTTCATAATTCATATGTACATAATACATACATTTTGATATTCACAAGAAGACATAATTCCGCTGATACTTAGGATATGCTCCAAAAATTATAATGCAG
Source organism: Cyphoderus albinus (assembly GCA_021029165.1). NCBI lineage: Eukaryota > Metazoa > Arthropoda > Collembola > Entomobryomorpha > Paronellidae > Cyphoderus > Cyphoderus albinus. The sequence goes on from VYYJ01000176.1 coordinate 51,389, forward strand.
CAATTCGGGGCAAAATCTTAATCTCAAACCCCTGGTTAATTGGGACGGGATGCTTTAGCTTTTATTTTGGATTCTACTTGTTCATTTTATTAAACTAAGTAATAAAGCCAGCACTGTTCATAAATACTCACTAAGTCAGTGCAGTGGCAGCAACTTTCTCCTTCGACTCGGCCTAAAAATACTACGAGAGAGAAGTGGCTGAACACGAAGAAGAGAAAAGCATCATACATTTTTTATTATACTTAACTAGGTTCTACTATACCCAGCTTTTTTATAACAACTTTTCTCTGTGTACACAAATAATACTTCACTTTTACGCACATCACCACTAACCACCAGCAAAAAAATGGCGAGCTGGTTGGGAGTTGGGAGGTTTAGCATATTTTTATAACCGTGCTGTAATACTATATTATAACTCTGTTCATTCGACTTTATTTTGCCACACTCTTCTTGTCGTAAGATTTCATAAGCATATTGGAGTGAAAATGAAAAGTAATAGGAAAAGGAAACCACAGGGAGTTAGAGAGGAACATAACAACGAGCGGATGTACATGGGAAGGAAAGACGGAAGGAAAGGGATGCTCATTTTTGTGCGGTAGTATTGAGCGTGGTTACTTACCACCACCAGACCACGAGCTAAGGGAAATTCATAAAATGATAAAGACATGACTATGACATGACCGTATTAGAGGTCTAAAGAATACCGCAGCCAGCTTATTCTTAGTAACTATACAGAAAATGTATTAGCGACTGTGGCATCTCCGTTAATGCGTGCGGTTCCTTGTTACTGGTACATAGTGGAAAATGTGATGTGATGACTGGCTTCATGTTTTACTCGTTAAGTAGCTTACGGAGGACAGGAAGGAAACCGAGACGAAATTCAACTCACTGTTGTGTTGTGAGTGAGACTGACTGAGGTTCAGAGGAAGGGAAAACGCCAGATTCTTTTTTGCATTGTATTTTAAAAACTTTTTTAAAACATCACTTTCCTACTACAACGATTTTTTTGTATCCAGCCAGTCAGCGAGTCAGCTTATTAAGAAAGAAAGTTACTGACAATAACAATAACATAACATAACACCATAGTCGCATCGTCATTGTCACCATCGTCGTCATCAAGTAGTGAAGCGTAATCTAAAAGGCTTTCAAATAGATGAAACAAACTGGTTATGCGCTCTATACGTGGCGTCACTGCTTCACAGATGGTGGCAGATGCATGAAAGATATTTAATATGTTTTGTAGGCATTCGCGATAAAATAAAGTGTGAATGAATAACTTTTACATTTTGATAAAACTTTTTTCCTCCAAGATGAAAAAGAAAGGAAAATGGAATAAGTCACTCTAATAAAAAAAAAGAAAGTCAGAAGCTGAGAAGAAAAAATAAGTCGATCGAAAGTGGAGACAAAAAAATCTGTTAAGAAAGCACTTGAAAAATAAAGTTTTGACGGAAATGGTGACACAAAGTTATTAAAGAAAGGAAAGAACAAAAAATGCCAAAGATAATAGGTATTATATGAAGGACTTGTTAATAAGTTTGACAAGGATGAGAGCGTTTGAGCTTAATCTAAAGTGAAATGAATAGCAAACGAACTTTGCTCACATCCCCATTCCAATAACTAATCTTCCATGGTGTTGACTCTAATATTAATATTACATTAAATATACATGGTCACGTCGAGTTTTGTCAACCGGACGTGTTATACAACGCAACCAGTCGATGGACATGTCATTTGTATCAAAGCAGTTTCTTCATCCTTCAACATCAACACGGTTATGACGACAATTCATTTCCATTCCGGTAGAAATACTCAGAGTCAGTCTGTCATTTTGACACTATACAAAAAGCATTTTTCCTAGTTGAGTGGGTTCTACTGTAAAGATTGCTCAATCCTATACAAAAAGCGTCAAAAAAAGTAACGATCGGTCGCAGTCCAGTCAGTCACCCTGTCGGTCCTTTTCGATTGTACTATGTACTTACATTGTTGCATACATCAAGGATTTCGTTAAAAAAGGCTTAAATAAAAAGGTCTCGCCCTTTTTTCTGTGGTTTTTATTATTTTTATTTTTATTACGATTTCCATTACTTTACCTCTTCTCCGGCGATGTGGAAGAAACCAAAAATTATATTGTAATATTAACTTATACGAGAAAAGGGAAAATGGAAAATCTGCTTGGAAATCCAACACTCCCACACTTATTTACGTACTATTATGAAAATCCAGTTCTCCGAGGAGAAACCTTCTTAGACTGAGTGAGACTGATGTATTTTTGTGTTGACTTTTTTTCTGATTTCCACAAGAAAAGTGGAAAAAATATATTCAGCGACAACGTACAAAATTACTTGTTCAACTCCTCCACTTTCTCGATTGTTTCTTTCCTCTAAAAAAGTAAACTGAGAAAGAATCAAAAACATGTCACAACACGAGAGAATATTTCGATGTCAGAGTGCCACATTCCATATTGACGGGGCTACATACCAGATCGGTAAAAAAAATCTTCTTCACTCCGCTACTAATCATGCCATTGTTTTCCTAGAAGTATTTTTCTCTCTCCATTTTCTTCTTATTTCTGCTACAGTCTTACAAAATAAATGTAATAAGGTACGGTACAACATGCGTGATCTGATTGTTTTTGGCAATACGGAATAATAATAATAACAATAGCAATAACAACTCAATCTCATTTTTGCGGTGGGCACAAAAAAAAGCAATTTTGAACGTCATCATCATCATGATCATGATCGTCAGCTTGATCAAGTGAAAACTGAAACTTTTGACACTGATAAGGCTGCCTGACATATGTACGATGTCTTGGTAGAAAATCTTATCACATTTCTCTTTGTGTTCCGCTCCTTTCATCCAATCATTTGTCATCATTTATTTGCCATATAGAGAAAATCCTCGAGGAGTTAGGTTAAGAAAGGAGAGAAAGAAAAGACATACTCTTCTCACTCTATAGTATTTACCTTATGTCTGCTCTAAGTAAGTCCCTTGCCGCAGCAGCGCACCACAGAGAAAAGTGAAGAGAAAAATTCTCTAGTCTCTGCCTCAACAAGAAGATAGATAGGAATGAAGTAAAATCAATTTATCATCACACACACCGCACAGCAGCAGATTTTCCTCAACTTTTGTCTTCCCCTTACTTTTAGCAGAGAAGAGCAAGATGGGTGATGGTGGTTGCGTTGCGTGTCCATTATTCAATAGACAGGGAAAGTAAGGGAAAAGACTTACTACTATAAAAAGAAGAGAAGAAGACAATCAACCTAACCTTACGTAGCTGGGATTTTTCCAAGGGTTTGGTGTGGCTTTTTTATTCCGGTACACACCAAAGGAATAAATGGGTTTGTTTTCTATTATCGACAAAAAAGTCCAATTCAAACTCCACGGAATAAAAAGGCTTTGAGCAACAGTTATAGTAGTCAGAAAGACATAGAGTCATCATTATCCCCGTTTTCCTACTTACTTAATATAATATAGAGCGAGAAACTACATTAGAGATGTTATCTGATGACGATCATGATGATGAGGATGATCTGATTTTGCAAACTTTCACTTAGATCAGTATCAACTTTTTCTTGGTTTTCGTTTTCGATTTCGCTCAAAATGAAATGAAAAGGGACTTTATAAGTGCATTAAGAGAAAATGTATCACGTCTCGTGATTGATTCCCTGGTAGAACAAGGGCAGAATGAGATCGATTGAGAGAGGTAAAGCTCAAAAGACTAAGAAGATTGAAGAGCCAGAAGCTTCATTTTTTATAACGTCTTCAATAGTAAAAAGTAAATTAATGTGATTATGTCGATCTTTGTAATTTTTACTTTACTTACGTGATTCATGTCGTGCATATTTAACGATTTACTTGTGTAACTATCATTTTCTTACTACATCCATAATTTCAGCCTTGTTATTTGTTGTGTTTAGTTAAGTCATAATCGTAAAATCTGGCAGCGGTGATGGCGACCGGTTTTGGCCCATAAGATGTATCTACTTGCTGTAAATCAGTGTGTAATGGCTTTGTTTGTCCATGCATGTGCAAAAAAAAATGTTTGGAAATAAAGTTCTCTCTGTCTACCTCATTTTTCTATTATTAGCCATTAAAGGCAACCTTGTGTAAATAAGTATTTAGTTGAGTGAATGTTTTTCTTACTTAAAAGTTTCCCTACTTTTGTCGTGAATCATTATGATTATATCATGTTTCTCTGTGTCGTAATCGAGACAAAGACGAAGAATGATGCATGCTGAAAGAGAGAAAATATCAAGAAGAAAAAAAATTCGTTCCGAAGAACCAAAAATAAACTTTTACCTTTTTCCCTAATAACTTACAAAGATTTCTTTATGTAATGTAATGTAAAGCTGGAAAAAACTTCGATAGACATAATTCACATTTTATGTGCATTTTTTTACTTTCTACTTTTTATGTAGTTACAAACGATGAGTCAACCAACGGAGTAAAAATTCTGAGACGAAAGGATCCCCCCGTTGACCTTCATACTGACCTTGCAACCCTTTCCAATGTGTCGGTGGTTCAAAGGCTAAAGTTGATTTTGGAGAAGTTGGAGTCTGGCCAACTGGACTCAGTTCCTGCGGATGTGCTCCAGAAAAATATTCAGTACGCGATCCAGATTATTCAGGAGGGAGATCCACCACCGGTGAAAGACAGGTTCGAGCGGAAATTGACCACACTTTATTTTCACTTTTGCATTCATAATTAAAGTATTGATTTGATATTAGATAATTAAGAGAACAAAAGCAAAAAGTTATTTGGAGGTGGCTGAAGGTGAAGCTACCTCCGCGACCGAGGACATAGACCCTCTTTTAACTTGACCCTGACCGTTATCAGGGGACGTTGAGCCTCTTTTCGTTTGATTGTTGTCTGCAGAGGCAGAGCGTCTCCTGGTTTCACTGCTATTTGAGGATAAAGAGAGTCTTTTACTTAATAGAATAACGCTGTTCCTCAGTATCGTCAAGGCTCCTTCGTCTGAGTTGAATTTGACTTTCAGTTCTGATCCTTCACCTGCGTTGACCCCTTCCGCTGGAGGGTTTCGAATATTGTCGAGCGATTGCGATTTTGGGCCCATGTTTTCATATGAATTCGTTTTTTCTTCTAATTCAAGACTGTCAAAAGAATGCGATCTTATCGGAGGCAGGATAACTACGCTTAATGAGTCTCTATGTACGCTTGCAATTTCTTCTGGATCATTTGGATTGAAGAACTTGACGTGTTTGCGATTCGGATTTTTTAATAGTTTCTTGCGTTCCACCTCCGCCCAGTAGGCGTCTTCCCTCTCTTTTCGCACTTCCTCCTTGTGCTTTAACTCAAACTGTTTACGCACTTCTTTCTTCACCTTTTCCTCGATTGTTAGCGCCCTATCGACAAAAACTCTTCGTGGTGTCTGAAAGCCTTGCTCAAAGTACTGACGAACAAAAAAGTCGTAGTATTGCCGTTCCAGCTCCTCCGGGCTCAGTTTATCTACGTTCTTACGAATTTCGTTGTGTCTTCTTATCTCATCCCAGCGCGCCGCGTGATAATCCTTGATTGCCTTGTGAATATCCGGCCGCGCCTGAATAATTTGATCGTGAATAAACTTGTCGCGCTCAATTTCCTCCTCTTCCTCCGGCGTAGGGCAACATTTGTAGCGCAGCCAGAGGCGAATTTTATTTACATAGAAGTAGATCAAAATAATGGAGCAGACGAGAAGTGAGAGTATGCCAGCAAAGCAGAGTAAGAGGAATGGGACACGGATATATTCAAACATGACCTTCCCAGGGTCGGAAGGTCCCACTGGTACTCCATCATCGTAAGGGTCTCTCCAAGGAGTGGCCGATTCAGAACGATTGGTAGTGGCCTCATCCATTTATTTTCTTTGTACACTGCCAATTATCAATATTCATATTCCAGTCCAGTCAACCAGAAAATTATTTTTCCTATTTAATACTGATTGTTTAGATGTACAGTTGTGTTTAGCAACTAAAACGCTCAAATCATTTACTAATTTGGTTTTAATTGGAAGGACAATCAATTTTTTTAAATATTTTATTTACGACTTGGCTTGTTAAGTTATTTTTAACCAAGCAAAGTATAAATCGTTCATTAGAATGATATTTAATAGTTACTTTACTCATAAAAGGAATGAAACGTGAAACTTCTAATGCGATTTTGTACACTATTTTGTTACTCCTGAAATACCTACAAGCAAACTTTTGATTTATACATGAAGCAAGGTCTATTTTCGGTTTTCAAAGCTATTGAGGATCGTTGAGGTTTACGTGATCTATAGTAGACAAAGACAGATATCCTTCCAAACCAAAGGATATTCAGAACATTCCTAGGAGGTGTCTGATATGATACGTCTGCTAGGAATAAGCCCGATACTGTTATGAACACCGTTGTTCCTAATGAGTGACAGCACAAAAATAGCCAAAATAACGGGTTTATCTGGTCCTTCCATTTCATTCCTTATTCATTTAACTTTCGACCAGCTTTGTATTTAGGTACTTATTTAATATAATACTGTATTTATCAACGGTTTAGCTTCGCCGTTTTGTCTACTTTGAAATGAATACCATCTGCCACCACCACCATTGGATATTTTGATGATCTGCAAAATAAAAAAAAACCGAATGAAAAATAGAGCAAAATATTTTTAATCCACTGAAATAGTAATCGCCATTGTCTCAATTAAATATTCCGAGGGAACACAAAGCGGTCTATAAATATTCCTCTAATTAGAGAAATCCCATTGCCTTTGCCTTGAAAACGCATAAAACGAGTTATTAAAGTGAGAAAGAGTTTTATCTCATTTAGTTTAAGTTGTCCCACCATTTTGAGTGAAGTGAAGGTAAAATAATTTCATGCGTAAATTCTGCTTTTCCGTCATGAATAAAATATCAGTGAAAGTCTTTGCTCTACTCGAAGCTTTCTTTCAGGCTTGGTGATGTCTTCATCGTAATAACTCGCTGATTGCTGATGCACCGCGAAACGACAGTCTCATTTTTTGTTCCCTCCCATTGTATTTTTAGACCTAACAAGGACAAACCTTGTATTTACGTTGTTACGTAGCTCAGGTAAAAAGGGAAAATTTCTGTGTGCATTATATAGTACAAACAAAGAAAATCACCTCATTCATTATTCAAAGACATAAACGGTTTCATGTGACCGACTCTTGTAATGTACTACACTAGTTCATACTTTGAGCAAGTCTCTTTGTTAAACTGGCCACAGCTCCGCCTGAAAAATGAAAGAGCGAAGGGAACCATCGACATTCTGAGTGAAAAGGAAAATGTGGTCTGTCATAAAAAATTCGTACTCGCACACCCTGGTCTCTACAGACAGGTAAATCCAGTCTTGTGTGAAAGTGGAATTCAGGCCAACTTTACTTAAATGAATGCAGTAAAAATTTTGCGGAAAATAACCAATCACTTTTCCCTCTCACTTGGCTAGTTTACTCGGTCAGACTAGTTTCACTTACGATTTTGACCCGGAAAAGTATGGACAGTTTTATGGTGCAATTGCAGCAGTAATAAAAACAAAATACCAATATCTCCTTAATTGCAGCCACAGTTTTCGGCGAGCTTGTCTCACACGTACAACATGTAGCACATCATGTTTCGCGTCGCCATTGCGGACGGTCATGACCACAAGCCGCGAAAAGGAATAAATAATAATACACATCAGGAGAAAACGAGTGGTGTAGTGTATCGAGCGTAGAGCTTTCATCATAAAAGAAACATAAAGTGTTTGTAGTGAACCGAGATAATTAATTTTACCGGGGTGATAATCCTTTTTCCCAATTTAATTTACTTGAAACTCGTAAAAAGTTGATGCGCAGTACACAGTCACAGTATAAGAAACAAAATGTGAAAATGTCAAGCCGTCATAACTAGATAAATATTGAATTTCAATTTGATGCTTGTAATAAAAGCAGGCTAATTTTCTCTTGCAACGAAACCATACCCTTTAATTGACTACAAAAGCTTATTCAAATAAACAGATTAATAGTTGGCATTGTGGGAAACGTATATCTACAACGATGTGACGTCCCGATTAGGAACGCCACAGATGTGTCAGTCAGTCATCATAATAAATTATAATGTAGATTCAACATTGTATATCATTTCATTTCGGATTTGAGACTAGTTGGGGAAAAGGAAATCGGAGTGCAATTTTTTATCCATACTACAATACAGCTGGAACAAACAAACTACAACAAATAAATAGACATTTGTACATAAATACAACCAGTGAACCACACACAGACACGCCATAATATGCTTTGTAGACGCTGTAATTTGATGCGGTAATTTGACTCTGCTCATAATCTTCATTCAGATTTCTCCCTGTGGGACTGACATAGCGTGCAATAATACTCTATTATCTGACTAATGTTCTACTACTCGTAACCTACAGCAGACATATTATTACTACGTATGTACTTATTTTTGTATTGTTACTTTGTAGATTTTTTTGAGTTTAGTGTAGCTCTGGTCTTTCCTCTGAGCTAACTAACTGAAGTTTGAGCATTGGTAATTGCAGGGAGGGAAGGAAATTGAAATAATGTAATGTAATAAAATATCCTACTCGTTCGTTTTTGTTCCCACTTTCACTCCACTTTGTTCTTGTTTCTTTACTCACAAAGGCTTTATTTCATTTCACTCTACTCAAGCTCGGGTTAGTTAGCCAGGACAATATTTTTCAACTTTGTTTTCAGAGTCAGAAACGAGCTATTGTTTTCCAAATGTTGTTAATTAAGTCGAACCAACAGGAAAACAAGGTTTTTGCCGACAAAAAAATGCGGCATGAAGTCGAAGTAGGCAAGTCAAAAAGCAGCAGAGGAAAGCAATCTACCATTATATATGTACCTATCTATGAAATTTTCGTTTCAGACTGACTGACTGAAATGGTACAAACATACAGAGCTAAAGCTCCACACTTTGAGGACAGCACACACCTACGTGCCTTTTGAGCTTCCAACATTTGTAAACAGTGAGAAGAGAACGATCCAAAAATAGAGACAGTACGGAGAAAAGCAACTTTCTTTTTCACAAGCAAGTAACAAGTTAAAGAAGGAGAATAAAAGCATATTGCTGCTTTGTTTGTTCCCAAAATGAAATGAGCTATTATTTACTGGTAAGTTGAGAAACCATCAAAAAATCGATTAGTCATGTATTATTTATTACAAATTCGGGGATTTTGATGATGTTCTATAGAAGTAGAAGAGTAACAAAAAGGATGTTGTTATGTGAAGGCTAAGAAAGTTAGGTAACAATTTTCTGGTCATGATCAATTCATAACAAGTTCGTCGATAGTATTGTTATTTGGTACGAACCAGTCATAAACAAGCAAAAGGGAGGTGCTTTTTCTTTATTTTTAATGCCCGTCAATGAAATCCTAGTACAATTAAGGAAGTACAGAGCTGGTTGAATGAAACGGGAACAAAATAATTAACACAGGTTTATTTATTTATTTTGTTATTACTACTAATAATGTGTAATGAATGTCACTGTTACGGCATGTCGTATCCTGTGCGCGCAACCAACTTTTGATAAGTGTAATTTCAACATGAATGAAAAGAAAAAAATGTTGAAAATTTGGTTATTACGTATGTACCTACTCCATTGTTCCTGCAGTTCATAGAGTCTCTCATACATGGATGGAAAATGATTAAGCCGTTTTCTAAACCATTTCGTTATTGCTAAACTCTCCAATAGTCCCCAAAGGTCAGAAATGCGGCAAACGAGCAATAATGAGTGCAATTTTGTAACATTTGTGGTAAGGTTGAAAAAAGAGGGCAGCCGGTTATAATCAGTACGTAGCAGATATGATCGCAATAAATGATACAATCAATCCAATCCTGCCCACAACCAACAAAACAACCTACGTAATACTTAACATGATTATTGGTGCACGCCCCTTCTTTACTTAATCGTTTTCCTCGGCCTTACTCTGTGTGACATTACATTATGATCTATTTGTTTTTTGTCCACGTGACTGCAATGTTGGTGGTCTAGGTAAAAAGCAGAGAAAGCAGAGACTTATGAAAGTATGAGCTTAATAAACACGGCAAAAGTAAGTAAGCCACACTCCACGATACACACGGGTCACGACTTAGTTTTCCCCGATCTCTCTCATAGTATTGTAACAATTCTTGAGTTGCCTAAATGAACTACAACTGCCTCGCTAAATGTGTGTACAGGAATCGGAGAAAGCAACCTGCGAGAAAGTAATCATGTTGCGTGCTCTCTGCCCTTGAGAACGGAGTGGAAGTGGAAAAGCCAAGGTTGTTTGCATTGCTCAACAAACACAATTGAATGAATGAATTATTCTCCTCGACGATCACATTGATGACGATGACGATGATGATGACTGTGAGCGAGTTGAGCGGAGCAATATTAATAACAATTGTAATACAAAGCCAGCGCAGACCAACTCTTTTCTATAGAAATTGTCAACTTTCATTCTGTCAGTGTCGTCTATCATTCAGCTTATTTATCTGACATGTTATTACATTACTAAACTTTTTTAGTTTCCTTTCCAAAGATAAAGGATGTCACAACATACTAAAATCGTCACATCACATCTATCGCATCTTACCTATATTCGTGAATGTAAAATGTAATACTAATAAATTGTGTGTACCAACCAACCAAACCGGTTTTCACGTTCACTTTTCCCATGACTTTTTACGGCCGTACTTTACTCGTTTCACGTGTCGACAATCTTTGCTCTATTTTCTACTATAGCTCTTTTTTATTCTCGTTCTCTCCAGTCCCATCTTTGTGTTTGTTGTTTTGATGACTTATTGATGTCCGTTGGTAAAACTCGTATGTGATCGTTATGTAGAGCACGGAAAGCGCAATCCATAAAATAAATAACAATTCTTTATCTTGTGACGTGTTCTGGTCAGTCTTTCACCCAATGTATGCAACGTTCGTCATTCAATCATTATTGTGATTTTGTAATTCGTGCAGTGCCGACATTCGCAACATTTTTACTTATTTATTCTTCTGGTGACGTCTTTTGTGTCCTATAATAATAATAATCTAATTATCTTTTGACTTCATAAATAGATGGCTTCTTAACCTATTAATATTAATATTCTAACAACAACAAAGTAATTCTATTTTGAACGGGTCTTTCTGATCGTAGTAAATACTTAAATTGAGTATTGTTTGTGTCTTTTCAAGTAACATTTTCCTAATCTAATATCTTCTGTGTATGTTGCAATTGTAATGTAATGTTGTGACTCACACTGACTGACTCTTTTGTCTTTTTGTATGTCTCTGTTCCACCCAGAACTCTTCATTGTCTGCATGGAACATCGTCCTCCTCCACCACCTCACCACCGACGACAACCTCACCGCCAGACGATGTCGCGGCTGGAGCAGCGTCGGTGGATGAAAGCGCGTTGAACAATGTGTCCCACCCCACTCAGTCTCAGCAGGACGACGTTTTTCAGGAACAATCAGCAGAGTCTGAGTGTGTGCCACCTCCACTTTCACCTCTACAGAAAAGGCAAAGCCTCACTTCTTGTGTTGCCTCGTCTGCCGCAATTTTTTCTGCTTCCGCTCCTGCTACTGACGCTACTGAAATTTCTTCTACTAATTTTACTACTGCTCCTGCTACCGCTACAATTCTTTCTTCTGTCACTACTCTAACCGATTCTAATACTACTACAATAGTCACAACATCAACAGCTACTACAACATCCGCTACTTCACCAACACCACCTTGCTCGATAAGCTCAACAGTAACAACTGACCTCTCTCATGTAACCGCTGACTCCGAAAGTAACACAGACGTAGTAACAGACGCTCCTAGTGCTAACACTAGTGGCGATGACAATGATAAGAACGGTAATGATAAGCCCGACACAACAACACCTCCACCTCCAACAACGGCGTCACCTCCACCACCTCCTTCGTCGACTGCGCTTCCTGTTCCCACTATAGTTACACCGCAGTCAGACCGAAAGGGCAGTATATCAGGTGGAGGTGCCAATGACACACTTTCAGTCCCGGAGTCTCGCAGGTTCACACATCAAAATCTTTTCTATTCAATTCCAAATTCCCCCTTTTACAAAATAAAAATTATGATTACTTCATTATGAAATTATTAAGTACTTGCTCCTGTGACGCAAATAGAAAAAAAGACCCCTTTTTAAGTTTCCGAAGTTAGTATAGTATTAAATTGTGTTGAATGAATACCGGAAATGCAAATTTTTACCCCACCCCCTCTTTTTCTGATTTATTTTTTCAAAGGACTGAAGAAAAGTATTTTTGCCGTTAAAAAAATGCGTTTGCCCCTTTTTGCACATTACCCGTGTTTAAGACTTAATTCCCTCAGCGAGAGAATTTTTATTGAAATGGCCCCATAAAAAATATTTTTACATTCCTTTTTTACACCTTAGAACATTTAATATTTCGCAAGTCATTAAAACACTTTTGATGACTGTTTTTTACACTAATCACACCTTTTACTATTCATAACTTTTCCATTTTTTTACAACTTTGCTCGTAAATACAATTTACCTATTTTACATTTTATACACCCTTTTTAGTACATTAATTAAGTTCAGAAATATTTATAAAGTGAGATTGCTTATCTAAAAGGTTGCCTCATTTCATTCATTGCTTGGTTCAAGCCATGCGCATGCTGAAAATGCTTTTTGCTTAATTAAAAATGCATGCGATGAAATACAAGCCCAGCGCTTTTTCAGCTTTTGGAAAATTTCCAATCCGGTTTGATATTCTGCCTGGTCATAAAATGCCAGGAGGCATTGCTGGTTGTAAGTAATGCCGTGTTTATCATTTGTATGTCTATAAAAGACAAAAAACCACGCAACGTTCCATTATACATGAAGGAAGGTAAATACAGGCATGTTTCAATTTCAGCCCGGTAGATTTTTGTTTGTTTTTCGGTTTTTATTATTCTTTGCATTGTAACCGCGTCCTGACGTGGTCAACCAACAGAGTCAATAAAAGACTTGCCTCAAATGAAATTGGAAAGAAATTTGATAGTTTTCAGTTGTTCGTTCGTGCATCCCAATAAAAATCCTTTTTTTACCCAGGAAATCATTTTCTAGATCCTAAAACCGCTCGCTTCACTGAACATTTGCAAATCGTAAAAATCTTTTACGATTTCTTTCTGCAGCGCTCACATTTTTCTATTATGCATCCACTTTCTGTCTATTTTTATTTTTAGTGACTAGTAACTCCTCTGCTTCACTTTTTTCAATAGTGTACAAAAACTGCCACTTGGACTTCACGATGTGGTGGAAGACGGTCAACGGTCGTAAAAAACTAATCCACAATGAAACGAAAAACAAGCGAATTTTCTTTTGTGGATTTGCGAAATTTTTTACTGTTTGCTCGCGAGATTAGGGTCGGATGGACAGTAAAAAATGTTATTGTCGACACCGCCCAGAAAATCGCCACCTTCGCCTATCATCAATGCAAATAATGGTGAAATCTCGAGTTTAGACACATTTTCCCCCACTCACTCGGGGAAACGAACATGAAAAGAGTGACATGGAGAGGAGTTGTCAAAAGATGCGGAATTGAAACTAGTTATAAAATCAGCTTTTTATGTGGAATCTGTCAGATGTTTTTCCCTTTCTTCACAATTTTTATGCCGCTTCTTGCCAGCATGAGTAAACATTAAGATTAGAAAGGGACAAAAGCGAGAACATTTTACTTCGTCGCTGGTTCCAGGCCAATGTTGTAAGCGTAAAAGTTCGGAGTGTTTAGCTTTAGCTGAAGAAAACATTCGAAGATTTGAAGCGTCTCTGACAACTGGTCAGACAGACAACACGTCGGAGATGTCGGTCGGCAGAGATTGTAAAATTCACTTCAAAAGCATTCGTTCGTCCTTTCATTTTTATTTCTTTTTCCTCGCATTCGCATTTCCACACGCTAAAAGGAGAATTTTCAAACGCTACATTATGCTCGCTGATGCTGAATGTGAGTGAAAGTGTGAAAAGGTCGTGTTTAGAATGTCCACGTAGTACGTCAGAGAAAGAAGTAAAAATGAATCTTCTAAACTTTGTTAGAGTTAACTTAACTTACAAATAGTGCATTAGGTTATAAACATGACATTTTAGAGAGACAACTCACGATAAGCAAAGCTACGTTTTAAAAAGTAGGACACGACATGACACACGAAGACAAGCAAAACGCTAGGAAACGACTGACTAGATAATGCAAGGCTGACACGAATTTGATCACTCGTCCCTTTCTATGCAAATGCCTACACAAATAAAGTTGGAAATGTTTTTTAAACTTGCCTAACCTCACTTGGGCGATGGCGATACTTTGTAAATTGAGAATAAACAAAGTTATAGGCAATGACACAGAATACACGATTATTACCTGCATGCAGGTGGGCACATATTTACATTTTCCTTTTGAGAGTGAGTTTTGGAATTGTACTTCACCCATTTGAAATTGGTGAAGTGCCTACTTTTACTTTTCTCTTTTATTTTGTCTCTGAAAAAAAAAAGAAGTTTCAACAGGCTTGCTTTGGTTGTCAACTTTTCTCGCTAAGAATATATTTTGATAGTAAAGCTATCAAGCGCATTTCAATACACTCATTTCGCATTTTCCACATTTTTTTGCAAGTGAGTGAAACAGGTTAAAGTGTTCATACCTACTCCAGTTTCCTGTTAGGAACCATTTGTATTTTTACTGCTCGATCAGTGTCCACATCACTGCAAGTCGCTATGGGTCATCTTGAACAAAACAGAGATAGTAAGTAGAATAATAGTACATTTACTCGAAAGGACGTCTCAATTTTCCGTCCGTACACCAACACAAAACATTCTCCACATTACATTAAAATTCTTTCCTCCTCTCCTCACTCACTCAACGACTTGACAAACCACGCAGTGGATTCTGATGATGCGAGGAGGAGAGTGAGAGCGCCATGTTTTACTTTTCGACAAACTTTCACCAAATATGCACGTCGATTCGAACGAATGCATTTGCACGAACGTGCCATTTCAGCAAACTGCGAGACACCGAGATAAATAATATGATGGTTGATGGAATGGAGGTGAAGTAAACTTACTTCACTTAACTAACACAAGGTTTCTCCTGGTAATATGACATCACGGTGGTTTTATATGGGTAAATAAAGTGTTTACATAAATATAGACAGATACGTTGTAAGCATTAGCGAGAGTGTCTTCCCAGAAGCGAAATGGAGCGGTGCAGGCATATAGAAAAAAGCGAGAAGTTAAACAAGAGTTCCAGGAGGTTGATGTTGATGTTGGTTGGTGTTGATCATGAGGATGATAGGACTTTTCTTGAAAATCTTTTACAACCTTAACCAAGCGAACGTCTGTGTTTTTTCTGTTCATTCATTCGTGTTTTCTTGGCTATCGCCCACGACACCACACAACACAACAATCATCAACTTCCACTCCGCTGGAAATGGAAGACTGTTCTGTTTTGACCATGTAGTTATTTTCAATAATATCTTTGGGTTCTGAGTTTTTATTTTTATTATTCTACATAACCTACTCGTTTTAGAGAAAAGCTGGCTGCTTGAGCCTCACATCAAGTTATTAAAAAATTCCTAAGCTCTAAATGAGATCTGTTGAGAGGGAATGTGACATGGAAGCATTTTCCATTCTCTGTGAAAGCAACACAAAAACATGGACGTCACAAGTCACATCATGACAGCACAACCTCCTCGTTCTCGAACTTGAACATCTCGCCTTTTCTGAGACTGCGACTCCATTCCATTCCAGGGCTTTACTTTATTCCTCAAAGCTTGCATTCACTTTGTTTACCAAGACGAAGCGAAGAGAAAGCACATCATCAACAGAATTGAGCACAATTCTTCATTTCATTTTCATGTATGTGAGCGACTGAGTGACTAGGGACTTTGGGAGAAGAAGCATGAATTACTTTTTGAACTCGTCATTCTTTTCTCGCTTTTCTTTCTTGCTGGGAGCATCAGCCATTTAATTCAGTGTGATGCGAGTGTAAAATGGAATGAAAAGGTAGTCGACATGGCGTGCATAATCAAAATGATAATTTCTACCATGCTTGCTTCACTGTATAATATAAAAAGAAAGGAAAACTGTTCCAGCCCCACTTACAATTTACAACATATTTTTTTATTAATGGATTCTCTTTTTTCTCAATTTTGTGTATTTCCTCAAGGTTTGTTTAATTTCAGTTCAGAGAGAAAAAACTGCGTGCGATTGCAATTACTTTATACGAGCGTGGGCTATTCCCATGTGGGAAATAAAACAGAGTTTTGCTTCAAGTAATAAGTGCTTATTACTTCCGGCTCTAGCTAGAGCGCCTTCGTATTTTTAGGTATCTAAACATTTTGTAGGAGGAACGTTTTTTTTTTTCAGAATAAAATGTCAATCAAATTCTTTGCAGGTGACGGTGCTGCACTACTGTGCAAGCTGTCTGTAAGATTTAAATGATTTCCTTATAAAATTTCTTTCGCTCCAGTAGTGACTGCACTCTGTTTAGTTTTTAAGATGGTACTTTGTATGCATGAGCCAGGCTTATTTTCATTTCAGAATTTGAAAACACATTACATCCTTCAATAAATCCCATCGCAGTTTGACTTTGACTGAAACAACAGATTTAATATTAGGTACCTTATTAAGTTTTTTCGCAAAACAAAACTTGTGTAATACAGGGCAGGGAGGTTGGTGCAGTTTTGGGTTGGAAAAGTGGTGCCGTCTGTAATAGCAAAATGCAGGTTGTGCGCATAAGAAAGCTCTAATAGAATTTGGAGGAAAAAGTCGTTTCTTATTGCATTATTCCCGTGTCAAAAGTGTAGTAATGAAAGTTTACCACAAGCAGTGTGCTACCACAGCCACTGCTGCTGCTTTTTAAGAATAAAAAGTACGTGAACGTGTCCGTTTACGGATTTCAGTTATTGGATCAAGGAGCAAACTAACGATTTCGATTGGATATTCGATTCAGGGAATTGCTCATTCATTTTATTCTGTAGGTCATGCTGGCTAAGCTTGCGTTGCATTGTGGGATTTTTATTTTCACAGCACGTGAATGGAGATGCGTAAGAAGGAAAAAAGAAAAGAAAAAAGCTATAAAAGAAAGAAGGAAAACACTTAAAAAGAAAAGCAGTGGCTATTGCTTGAATGAAATCTTAGCCTCTCTTTTCTTTTACTTCTTCTCAAAGGTGTAACGACCCATGCAATAGGAATATTTCAAGACATTTATTACAGCTTTTCTAGGGACATGCTACAATTTGATGGCTTCAATGATCGTTACATTTTTCCCCGAGGATGGTTTCAATATGACACATACGAGTCACTAGTGAAAGTAAGGCAGTATCTTTTTTGCTGGTAGGCACACCATAACAATTTGCAATTTTACATGGTCTTTTTATAGCTCAAAATTGAATAAAATAAAGTTTTGCTCCATCCAGTTCAGTTCAGAGGTCTGGAATGTGGAGCAGGGCAAAGTAAAACTTTGCTTAATTAAGAAATTGATTTTTAAGCATAACCCTGGTGAGCCGCAGAAACTGCCACTACTGCAGTCAGTTTATGTACTTACACCTAAATCTTTGAACGAGAAAATTGTGTCATTTATTAAATTTTAAATTACCTGCTCCACCCCCTTCCACGAAAAGTCCACACAAAAAAACTTTTAGGTTTATTGCAATACACAATCTAAAAAAGTTGCCTAAAACTTGAGATTATTTGAAAATGATTAGTTCAAATGAGATGATCAAAAGTTTGATCTGTTCTTTTAATTGGATTGAGACTCAAGGCAGAGTAAAAGTTGGAGGCAGCCATGAATGAATGAATGCTTTTTTATGAGTTTTTTTCTCTGTTTGACTCCTACTATCTAAAATGACGTCTTAGAAGTATGCATTAATAATAAGAACGTTCTTCTTTATAACACCATCCAAGCTCCTACCACAGCAAAAGCAAAATAAAACTTTTTTCATTTCTTTTGATATAAACACAGAGATATGAATGAAGTTTGTCACGTCAGCCTCATCAAAAAAGTTATTCTTCTCACGCCTCACTTGTTCCGTTTCAGAACGGTAGTTTCTCCCATTACATCTTTGCTGTCGTCAATAACGTGTTTATTAGTTGAGAAGATTGGAGAGTGTTCAGTTCAGTGAGGCATTGCCTTGCCATTCTTGCCCGGTTTTTATTAAGTAAGGAAAATAATAATATTATTGTTTCGCGTCTCACCCGAAAATGTGGAGGAAGGGCGAATGTAAACGCAACTATTTATCTATCTTATCATCTGCTACATACAAAGTTAAGGTTAAGGAGCTACGTAAGACCGACTCATCCGAATTCGCACTTCGCAGTTCATTTACTCTGAATGACTGCCATGTGTGCGAGCAAATGTTTGATGAACGAAACTTTCTCCTTGCAGTCTGTCATTTAACCTTGAATATAAAAATATCATCGGTTCTCAGCTATTTTACGTCTGTCTTTTCTTGCTAAAGAAGTGAGTGCTGGATTTTGTCAGTTTTGCTGGTGAAACACTGTCACAGAAAAGTTCTCCATTTTAATGGAGTAAAACGAAGAAAGTTCGTTTTTGGAGAAATGTGGTAAACACAAGATTTGTCTGTGCTTTCTCTTCTTTCTTTACTTTCCCCTCTTTTTCTCCTCACTTGATTTTTTCCTAATTTCACTCGAGAACAATCGAAGAAAGGAGAATTGTATTTCCACTGTTTTTCAGCGAATTTTTACACGCTCGTGAACATGAAAATGAAAAACATTCCGAGCGCTTTTCCAATTCCCATTTAATGGGCAACAGCTCGAAGCGGCACGGGCTGTTGGTTCTGGTGGTGGGGACGACAACGTTTGCATATTAAGGAAGAGGTTTGGAGATTTCAAGAAGGGAGAGGATGCGGGTGAAAACTCCAGTGTCATCTCTAGTGGCTGCCTGAACTGAAATGCTCATTTAATTTACTACTCCTTCAAAATAATAATTGCGTCACGAGAGAGAACAATAGGAAAAAAATATTCGTTTAAACTGGGCTAAATATAAGAAAATTATTTAATAATAAGGAAAGTGTAGGTTGCTCTGGAATGCTTCGCCGCTAGTCAATGCATTTTTTCCAAAGATTTTTCTCCTCTCTTTCAGATTCAAATTATTTATTATTCGTTAGCTGCCTGATCTCATGTCAATATCTCTATTCTTGGTCTCGTTTCCTCGGAACACTTCCAAAAATGATTCTTGGAAGTTAGTTAGAAGAAAAGGAATGTTTCCAGCCTCCGGAAAAGCCTATTTTTGGGCTATCTGGAAAATTTTCCCTTGTTTATAAAATCTTCAGAGGTTTGTGCCACGCCACACTTTGACGAACGAATTCACCAGTGGATACGTGTGAACAAGATGTGGTTATGTTGTGTTATTTATGAGTGACATACGGCGTGTTGATGTTGACCTATCTCTGAGTTTTATGATTTTTTTCTAGAAAAAAAGACACTCACTCTAGATATGATCAGAAGCGCTTTGGCTTTGATTATCCATTTCTTTTTACATTTATTACTCTCTCAGCATTATTATTACCTCTTCTGCCGGCTACGTAAGTAGGGAAGCTTTTTCCTTTCTCTTTGTAGAATGATAAAGCTGTCTTTTATGTGCTACTCAAATATCAATAATCCCATCCTTTCTACTCTTTCTATTATTAAACTATCCAGCTCACTGCTCTAAGTACATGCTGCTCTGCTGCTATTATATCATATCGGAGAGATGAGTGATCTTGAGAATTTCTTTGTGACAAAAAATATCAGGTGGATGTGGATGGAGGCTACGGCCTGGATTTTACCAGCTGTCGTTTATATTATCAAGACTTTCCTTTTTCTACTTTTTATCGACGTCACTCGCTCTTTTCTCTCTCCTCAAGTGTCTATCCATCCTCAAGTAGTTTCCTTCTTCCCCAGCTCATTTCTCCCCTATTGATCATTTCCGCTCTTGCTTCCTCCACCAAACTCCTACACCACATCGTGATTCACTCTTTAATACTCACATACTTTTCCACCATGTCACAGTCACATCTCCGTCTTGTAAGTAAGCGAAAGCGCCACATCGAAGATAAGCTAAAAATAAAATCTCATTTGACTCAATGTGAAGCATATTGAAAGCAGTCATTGAACTATTAAATACTCTTCATGTCTCGCTTCACTGGACAAGAATGGGCCACGGAACGTTACATTGCGTTTATTACCTTCCCGATTGCACAATCAGTTGGAAAAGTAAATTATTCCTCTTTCCTTTCTTTGCTGCAAGAAAAGCTTAAAAATTACATCATACAGGAGCACACAGGAGGAAAGGAATGGCGTTGCTGATAACTTATTCAGGATAATATCCACATCCACATCCACCTCCACCCAGAGAAAATGTAAAACATATTTCTGGAAGAAATTATCACTTTTTCGCAATGTCGCACACAGTTTTTACTTCCGTTTACATCTGCTCACTTACTTCCAGTAGGACAACGACACAAAAGCACTTAGACATGTATTTAGACAGATAAAAATTCCTTTTTTACTTAAGCTGTGTTTTATGGAACGGACAAAGGAACAGAGGAGATTTCATGTATAAAGGATGAAGAATCGTTTTGTTATCGTTCATGATGACTGCTCTTCTCGAATTTATCTTGAGGAACAAGGGTCTTAATGAAATTCACACTAATTCTCCCTGAAGAAAAGTAGAGTCGCCGTTCTGAGTTTCTCAATGAATGAATTTCTGAATGAACGATGTTATTATTTGTTCGGAAGAAAAAAGCAGCGATAAACAGCTTGTTTTTAGATAGAGAAAAAAAAGGATTAAAGTGATACACACACAGAGGAAGTGGAGAAAGCTGCTTTTCTAGGAGGAGATTAGAAAATGAGAGAATTCTCATTTTCCTTCCTTTTTATCATTCAGGAGGAATACCGTTTTCTTTCTTAAGAAAACTTATCGCTGCAGGAGGATTTTAGTCGTTCGTACAATAAGTACAAAAATAATTTACGTAGGCGAGCTGTTTTGACGGAAAAGAAATATGAACGTAAATAAGTGACAGTCTCGGAGGTAGTATTAAAAGGATTTCTAAGTATTTAATCTCCACTCTGCGTGTGACAAAAAAACGGTTATCTTTCCTTAACAGTGCAAGTGGCGGTTTGCGAGATGGAATGAGTTTGAGTACAGACAGGGTTATTTTTATTATTACTTTTTAAGAGAAGGAAAGTGTCATCGTGTGTGAGTGAGCAGAGTCACCAATTGATAAGGATAATGAGAGATTAATGAACTATGACCAACTATGTACGTCATTCCACATCCTTGTTTATTGTAACGAGTTTGACTCTAGAGAATACAAAAGAGACGGATCGATGTGAAAAAGTGGGAAAAGAAACATTATTAAGGAAAGGGAGCAGCTAACTTGCTCCAGTTTTATGCTGCAGTGCCTGTCACATCTCTAGAGGGGGACACAGAAAGAGCAGAACGGATTACATACACAAACACGACACGGCGCTCATTATCTGTATGAATTTTCCAGCAGCTGCTATCATTTTCACTTTAGCAATTTATTGCTTCACTCTCGGCACACATAGCGAGAGAAAATACTTTCAGGAAGTAAGTCATTAGAGAGCAGGGAGAAAGTGAAGGAATTAAAAGTTTGATCCAGATGCAAAAAAAAAGAGGAGAAAGTTCAACTTATTTTATTTTCAATGTGCAAAATTCTTGTTGGGAATAACTAACTAGCATGATTATGATTAGGGCAAAGTGAAATTGTATAGTAAACAGATAACCTTCATTACACCCAGAGCTCACATTTTCTTGTTTTATTTACCCAGCTTAGTAAATGCTCCAAATTATTTCAGAATAATACTAAATACTAATAATAAATAATAATAGTCTCCAGAAGAAAACCAAATCTCTCCAGAGGTGCTGCGCGTCACATCACATCGAAACCCCAGTGAAAAACTGACAACATAGTCGAACGTATTTAGAAACGATTTTTACTTTCTCCAGTATAAATAAATACCCAGAGGAGGAGGATCCGAGGTGATACGATACAACACTTACCGCATATGTATGCATGTATACTAGAATGTGGCAGCTCACTCTTTTCACTCAGACTGAATAAACAGGTTTATTTGCAATGATGTAAATGGTATAGGTCTTTAGTCTTTGGCGTTGTCCCTCTGCCTCTTCTTACCACGAGCTTGTTATCGCTCCCCTGATTCATCTCAGTTTCAATGCAATGTTCAATTCATGTTCAGCTCAAGCTCAGCCAATATTTGCCATTTACCGCTCTTCGCTCGCTCTTAGCACCGCAATGCAATCCTACACAGGAAAAGCAAATACTGCTTACTTTAGATAAAAAATTTATCCAATCCTCAAACTTCAGGGTTTTTTTTCTATAGATGTGACACGTGTATGAATACTATGTACAACCAGCGAGAAACATTTTTATGACCAACTCAAATTTTCTCTGCTGAAAATGAAAAATGCTTTACAATATTTTTTTCAACGATATGATGTAGGCGTAATCTTATTAAAAATGATTTCTGCAAATCCAAAGGATAAAAGCGAAGCAAACTGGAACAGCTTTCGCTTTTAACTTCTCCCACATTCTCATTAAAATGAAAACTGAGTTTTAACTAAAAGTAGATTTCGTCGTTCATGATCTCTGCGGTTCCCATTAAATCAACTGAAATCAAATGCGAATGTCAGTTTCTTACTTTTCATGTGCACGCCTCATTTGCATATTGTAAGATGTCACAGTAGTGAAGTGAGTAGTCACACTAAATTATAACCAACCACTAAAGACCGAAACGCTTTTTATATAACTTTTTACATACTTCGCTCTTGCTCTCCGGGTGAATGTTCTGGGGAAATTAAATTAACTTTGTGTGTTAAAAATGAAGTCGTGAGTGCGAGAATGAATGAAATGACAAGTTCCATGTTCATATGCAGATGACGTCTGTCGGTTTGGGCATTCAATTCAAGGCACCATTATAAAATACCACACACGCCGACACCACGAAAAGGAAAATCTCGTTTTGCAGAATGATTATCTAATGTGCAAATTGCAAGGGAATGCTTTCTCCTGCTCACTCTTTAAATTCTTGTGACGTGACACAACAATTCTGCATTGCATTAAATACTTATATTAAATACACACAAACACAATGGAGACTTAAAATAGGTAAGGCGACTAGGTACGAATTTCTGTCTCTGTGCTCGTCGGCTAGTTTAAAACATTCATGAGTATGAGCTTTTCCCTGTAGTTGTTTGTATTATGGACAGACATAAACAGTCCGGCTATCCACATGTACTGACCATATTTTTCGCAGTTTCAGCATTTTACCTCAGCGCCTGCAGACCTGGACTGCCAGTGGCACTTTTTGGGTCATATTTTGTTATGTTACGGCAATGGCTTCCACTTGACAATTTAATATGATATCCGCAAATTCTGGAGGCCGTTGTATTTTCATTTTGCGAGTAACTGCGTATTTATAAATATTACTACACGTCCAAGTCGTTTCCTTGAATAAGCGAGAGAAAAATGTGTAAACTTCTTGTTTCTTGTTATATTGTTTAGTAATGGGAAATAAATTTAATGTGATATTAAATGAAGGACGCTGCCGGATGCAAAAGTTGGTAAAGCGATGAAAGATTTGGTAGTTCTGAGTATACTTATCTTTATTTGATCCTCTAGTAATTTTCTCTTGTTCTGCTGTAATACGGCGACCTTTTGATATGATTAGCCAAGACAAAACTTACTGTAAGTAATTACCCCTGCGAAAGTAGGCAATCCTCTCATAAGCTAAGCCCTAGCTCTATTTTCATTCCCATTTGCGAATGGATTCTGCATTCTGCTGCATGAAAAATAGTTATCAACTTTCTAGTGTAACTTTTCAAAATCATCTTGAACATGATGACGATGATGATACAAGCTAAGCTACTGTACCTGTACCGTACCCCCTTTGTAAAACAGGCGTGTTCCCCTGCAACTTTTTACCTTGCCTTAAAATGCGTGGTAATGGTAATAATACCCTGATAAATAAATAAGTATGCAGCATAATACTTCTTGTATGCCATTACATTTTTTATAAATACCCTCATTTACTTTTCTGCTACATTTTTGCATCCTTTTTAAAAGAAAAAGTTTCTTTGTGTGGTATTATGTATGTATCTAACTTAAATTGTTCGTATAAAGTTGGATATTCTAATAAGAAAACCCTATAATTTTTTTTGTATCTCTCGGGGCTGAATTTTACAGGCGAGACGAGTCGGACAACGAGTTGTCTGAGGTGGATGAAGAGGTGATTCCAGAAGAGGTACGTAAATGGCTTGCCTCAACGTTTACAAAAACTGTACAGCCAAAACCCCGCTTGGAACCTCGACCAAGGTACGTAATGTTATATTAATACTTTACACTCTCATCTGCATAAATGTCTAATTTTTGTAATAAAACTCAGCAAAATGATAATAGCAAGAATAGGCGTATTATGGTCCATGTTCCATGTACATAGTCATGTGTGTGTCCAGGATGGGTGTATACAGAATTTTCTGTTTACTCTTCTGAACGTGAGTGAAGTCTCATCTCTCTGTGACCAGGAGGGCAACGAATTAAAATATTAAAATCAACAGTATACAATTCAGTTGTTTGACTAAACTTGTTTCGTGCCAGAAATTATTCACGTTGTATGAGCGACTGAGTGGGAAAGGGACTATAAAATTCTGTGTAGAAGAATGAAAAAACCTTCATTCATTATGAATTGTGTGAAGCTAGCTTTCCTCTATGTGTGAGAGCCTCTAATCACCAGCGACCCGTGTAAAAGCAAAGAAATGTTTTGCAGAATAGAATAGAAATGCATTTTCCTTTTCTTTTTTACCCCGAACTCTGTAGCTTGTCACACAATTACCATGTAGAAAGTTTTCTCTTGTAGCACAATAATACATGGAAGCGAGATGGTCCAGAGAGACGATTGTACTTAGTAATGGGCAACACTTTCTTTTTCTCGTTTTTGAAAGTGGAGAATAAATTAATCATAATTATTAGATTGGAACACGAAATCCATTCTACTAGCCTTGCCGTGAAAAGTTGGAGGCACGACGTGGATCATCTAGCAGAGTAATGTGAAATGCTTATTCATGTGTCTCACGACATGACGGATAATATGGCATGGTGAGCCGGCCAATAAAATATGCATAATCCCCTGCATCCCTTGAGCACATCTCAAAACCTGGCCAATTCGACCAACACGAAAGAATCTTCGTGTGATGGATAAGAGTTTTTAGTGTTTTACCAAAAAACATGGAGCGTGGACCATATTGCAAAATAAATGGAAATGGAATACTTTGACTACTGAACTGAAGTGAAAACCGAACTGAATCATTTTGATATTAGCGACACGTTTTATATTGGTGGGAAGCCAGAAATTGGGTTTTCATGTGATGTGATTGTTATGTTGTAAGAAGTGTGTGACTGCACTGCACTATTATTATTATTATTTGTTGATTTCATCCAGGTTCCGATCAGTGGCCAATGCAATTCGGGTTGGACTCTTTGTGGACCGCTTTTACAGACAGCTTTCGGCCACCACCCTTGAAATTCCTGCTGACATCCAACAGCTTCTCAAGGTTTGCGACGTGATTTGAATATTGTTATTATTATTGGACTGGTGTGGCACAAAATTGTTATTGGATGACTTTCGGAAGAGATGGAATGGAAAGTACAAAGCACAAAGAGGGAAAAAGGATAGTGAGAAATGTGATGTTCACGCGTACCTGTGTAAGATTGATAGCCATAATCCTCTGCTTTGATGAATCAAAATCAAAAGGAGAGTCGAAACAATCTTAAATTCAAATAGGGTAAAATATAACAACGCAACCAGCACATTTCCATCTCCATCCAACAGTGTTGACCCGACCTATGTAGCCGCTCTGTGCATTCCGTTCTTCACTTGTTGTTACCAAATCTGGTCTAGAAAGCAAGGTCAGAGTCAAAGCAGACCAGCACAGGCTAAAACCAAAGCGAAGCACATGGCACATGCCAGAAAGGATTTTCATGGAGCCTTTTGAGTCACATTGAGATTTCGCAATATGTCAGCGAAACACAGCTTGGGTGTTACAGAACCTATTTACTTTTCTTTAATACTACACAGTCTTTCATCTCATTCATCTACATTATTATTTCTATTATGTGTCCTATATTAATAATATTCTATAGATCCTTGATAGTCATCTTTTCATCTATTCATTAATTTCATTCACTCTCAATCTCACTCAAACTCCTTCACTTTAAATGCTCGCCATTCATCTGGAGCTGAACAAAAAAGATAA
This sequence comes from Cyphoderus albinus, assembly GCA_021029165.1. NCBI lineage: Eukaryota > Metazoa > Arthropoda > Collembola > Entomobryomorpha > Paronellidae > Cyphoderus > Cyphoderus albinus. The sequence goes on from VYYJ01000176.1 coordinate 77,686, forward strand.
TGGAACAGTTCGCCCCCTCCGTTCGAGTAAAAAGCCAACCACAGAGAAAATCATTGTTATATTTATAATCACTGCGAATGCGTGTGCTACGTTCTATTCTTTCTCACAAAGCAAGTCAGCAGGACATGAGAGTTGAAAGAGAAAAAAATCCTTGCTTCTTGCAAAAAAATTGTAATTCGCGTGCTTCTGCTGCCCACCACCACCACCACCTCCACCTCCACCGTTTACTTTCTCCCACTCCACACTTTTACTTCCTTTCGTTATGTTATTGCCACTTCATTTTCTATAATAATAAAATCTAACACATATGAAAAATGAAGTTGGTCGAACGAACGAGACTTTAGCGGACATTTAATCAGAAAAGTCTGACAAAACAAACATTTTCCTTGTGCATGAAAAATGATGGTGAGTGGAGCCGGAAACACATGTATGTACTAAAATAACTGTGTGCATGCATGGTGGAATGGAATGAATATTATTTATTATAGGCACACTTATATAGGATAGGTACTTGAAAATTGAGTGAGTTGTGGCTGCATTGATGCGTGAGTGATAGGATGTATTCATATCCTCGTTTACACCAGCTAGACCCCATTCACTCACTTTTCTCTCTTCAGTGATTCATTCATTCATTCACGCCATGCCAGAGAGAGCGAGTGAGAGAGGCCAGAAAGTGGTGAATGGAACTCTTTGAAAATTCTCTTGGGAGGTGATTTTGTAAGCTCGCGAAATCAAGCGAATGCACACGCAGAGAGAGAGACATTGAATTAGCGACGGTCCACACACATGATCAAAAGTGGATTTTTTAGAAATAACGACTCGTTTAAAAAATGATTTTACGCGGAATAAAATAAATACATCAAGTTGGCTAATATTATTATTACTCTCTCTGGGTCTGGGTTATGTAAAAAAAGGCTTTTGATTTTGACTCATTTTTTTGTAATGAGGCTAAGGTGAGCTAACAATTTGCAAGGGAGGGGCATTTCCACACGGTTTACAATTTCCCAGAATCATTTCCAATAAATGAGAAAAAGACTGAGGGAAGCGAACGTGTGTGCACTTACAAAATACCTCTCTTTTACTTTCACTCATACTCAAGTCAATCTGATTCGGATCAAGTTTCACAATAACACTTCACAATTTGACTGAGTGGATTTTTTTATATTGGTTGATTGCTGCTTACACAACACAACACAACAGCGCTTAGGTACATCATGTATGTACATAATTGAAGCTTCCAGGTTGCTTATGGCGTTGATTTTTAAATTGCAAATATTCTTCTTACAATCCTTCTGATAAAGTGAGCGAGTGTTTTGTGAACTGAAGCCCTTTTATTTTATTTATGCACAAATGCTGAAATCTCCACACGCTTGGTTCTTGTTCACTGAACAATATCTCTTCTTTCAAGCCTTTTCTTCTGTTGCACATTACATCCTCCATTGAAAGCGTAAACGTGCTGGTGTTTTCTCTCGAGAGAGAGACTCGAGTAACCTCAGAATAATAAGAACAAGAGAAAGAAAGCGAAAGCTATCATTAAAGGCTGTAAAAAGTGTTCCTATATTTGGATTTTATTCCATTTCCACAAAGCTGGAGTTGGAAATCTGGATAAGAATAGATTCCATTTTTAACGCGATTTCCCCCGCGTATGTGCTTACATACAATGAAGTACAGTACAATATTGAATTGCTCCTCATAAAATGTGTTGAGTTGCGGTTTGCACAAATTGATTATGCTTTTATGACGAACTAAACTTCATGTTTACAGTTTTCCACGAGTGAACGAGAATTTTTTTTACAATAGTCGAGTTTTTGGTCTCGTCGGACCTTTTATTTCCTCAAGCATGTTATGTTCTACTATATATAGTAAGTGATGTCCGTGTCCGTGTAAGACGCAGTCGTGCAGACGCATTTCATTGAAACCAACGGAATCGCGATTCAGCCGAACTCTGTCTGTATTATAATGAAATGGAATGGAAGTTGCCTTTGAAACGTTATCCTATTTGCTCTTCTCTTATCCTTCATCCTCCTCATCTCGATTCTAGTTGAAAAACCACTTGAGCGCCAGGCGCCCATTGCATGCATGACATTACATCATTAGCACGTTGGTTTCCAACAAAAACCTCATACTCATAATAAAACAGACTGCATCCTTGATTCGATTCTCGACTCAAATAACTATATAAAAACCAACTATAACGGAAGATGTTTTAGTTCTATTAGAGCAATAAATTCTATTTTTCATCGAAAACACCTCGAAAACGGTGGTTCCTGGTTTCCGTGCTTTATTATTAGACCTGGCAAATAAGTTCGTAGAGGAAAAATTGCGAAAAACTGGTTTTCCCACTGAAAAATAACGAAGGAAGGGATAATTTTCTGTTCACACAGGCGTTACTGTATTTGTTGTTATGTATGTACATATTTACTTATTTACAGTATCACAGTGATAAGATTCTTTGATTCTCTACTCTGTAGCCTTTAGTGTAGCATGAGCACGAGGCAAGTTAACAGTTCAATGAATTCGACACGATTTACCAATGATTTTTTTTCTCTCTGTACACACAACACAGCAAGTTCAAAGAAACTTTTTTTTCTTTCTAAGAAAAAGTCGGGAGTTGGATAAAGTATTAAAAAGTTGTCTTAAATTATATTGCATATTCATAGATATACATAGAATGTAGCATGCAAAAATCCTCTGATCTACTTAATGTTTCTATTGAACCTAAATCATGGTACTTTCCTACATTATTACATTTTCGTATAAAAAATCAAGTTTATGCATGTGTGAATTTGGGGGCTGCTGACAAGCAAACAATGGGTACCGCATCTACAACATCACATCAGTCATTTTCCACTATTATATAGAAGCAATCTGAACCAAGTGAAGTTGGATCAAAGATGCATCATTTTCTTGCAGAGTGTACTGAAATAGGATGCTTTTCCTTTTACCCGGCAACTTTACTCCTCTTATTTACTCAAACGAGAGAAAGCACAGACCTAAGTTAAGACATTTTGTAGCTCTTTCACTTCCTCCGTCTTGCTCCACTCCACCACTCGACACTCATCATTGAGCTGAAAGGCTGCAGCGAACAAGTAAACTCTGAGCAACCCGTTTTTTTCCTTTTGCTTCACTTTTTACTTTGAAGCTTTGAAAAAAAAGTTTTCTTTATTGAGTTGTTGATGCTCCAGTTCCAGTTACGTTATACTCTTAGAAAACTTAATAATACTATTATTATTATATTATCAAGTAGCAGAACTATATCATTATTGCTGCACTCCATTCTCATGGATTTTAAGTTCTAGAGAGAGTTGCAAATCCTTTCATAATTTTCCCAGTTCCTGTCCGCCTTCACCTTCTTCACTTCCTGAATTCTCCTTTTTTACTTTCATCCTCACAACCAGAACCAAGAGTTGCTCCGTTTTATGTGGACAGCGAAAACCAAAACGCCTTCTTTTTTATTACAAATTAATTGCAGTGAAAGTCACAGTGAAAGTTTTGACGATGATTATTATTATTATGATTAAAATATAATCTACCATAATTCAGAATAATAAAGGATGAAGAGTGAATTGTAATTAAATTGATTTGAAAAAGCTATAATAATCGTAACAAAAATGTCAAGTTTGCTTTTTCCTCCAATTACTTGAGTGACGTTCGTTTTCCTATTTATTTACAATATTAAATACCTCGAGTGGATTGTCCTCCTCGAGTATTAAGTCAAGTAGGTAATTATTTCTGAACAAGCAAGCCAAAAGCACAATGACTTCAAAGTAGCTCTTTTTCAGTCTCTGGGCAATTACGGCGTTTAGCATTTTATTGTCATCCATCTTACCGTACCATGCACTGTATTAATCAAGCTATTACTAATGTATAAAAGTTTATTATTGCTTGGGTGGATGTGAAGCACTTGGACTTCGAATTAAGACATTTAAAAAACACATGACCAGCTTTTGTGAGAAAAACTCCTGGGGAAAGAGACGACAGAAAAAAAAGAGTTTCGTTCGAGTCAGGAAAAAAATAAGGAACTTACTTGCTCTAAACGATTTAGTTTGGTTAGTTAAGGTAGTTAGTTAGTTACAGTTTTTCTCCTCTAGAAAAAATTGTACTTTTTCGTCTCTTTTATTATTATGTTTTATGGCTTTTGCAGCCTTTCTCTCACAGTGGTTTTTGTCAAAGTAAACTCTAGACTGCATTCAACTCGAAAACCACTCGAAAACTAAATCTCGCTAATAATTCACCACTTTTCTTTGACTCGGTGGAGAAGAGAAAGGAAAAGAAAGTTTTGGCCAGACCAACCAAACTTTTTTTCTCAGTCTCGAATAACCAACACCTTGAATATTTATTTTGTGATTTGCCAATGGAATGGAATATTTTTTTCGCTAATTTAAAAAAAGTATTTTAATGGTTCAATTGAAAGGCTTGGCTCTGAGGCTCCGGTTGTTTACGTGACGTGACCGCCACACCGAATGGATTTGTAGTTTAGTTTTAGGCTAAATGGGGTAATCTAAAGTTTCCAACCCAAATCTGCGCCAACCACATCACACAACTGGAAAATAAGTTGGGAATAAAAGATAATGCGAAAAATGTTTAAAATGGCTGGCTGAAGAAAAAAGTAAACAAAAAGTGGCATAATAATTGCTCGATCACGTTCCTTCTTCAGGGCAACCTGGATGCTTACTTAAGGCCTGCCATCCATGTGATGAGAAAAGAATTTGAGGCAAACAAAACCTGTCTGCCTGCAGTGATGTACTCTGTACCTACTTACGTATTTAGCAATCCCTCTTGATAACTCTTTTGTTTGAGTTGAAGTGTTTTCTTCGCAAAACTTTTAAATATGCAGAGGCGTCCTTGTCCACATTCTGCTTAGGTCTGACTGGGTCCCATACAAAACAAAAGGCAAGCACCATTGTACCTGCCTGAGCATTTATTGTAGCTGCTCAAGACTTAATCTTTTGTAAGCACAGAGGGAAACAAAAACAAGCAAAAAAAAAACAATTTCTTGGAATTTTTTCCGAAAATCCAGTACATACATAAAGTAAGTTGAGCAAGTTTGACCGAGAGGTTAACAGGACCGTGGGAGGTTCCTGGGTTTATTTTTCTCAAATGGTTGAAAATTAAAATAGTACATAAATCTTTTGATGATAAAAACAGTCAAAAGACGGGCTATTTGCATAAGCCAATAACAACGTACGACGATGATGCTGAATGAGTTGTAGGGATGATGGGAAGTGAGTGAAAAGGCCAATCTCTTTATAAGAAAGTGTCGCTCCTAAGACCTTTAAGTGAGAAAAAGGAACCGGTGACATGCATGCTAATGAAGACTGACACAGGCGAATGTGACAACCGTACTCGCGTAACTTTACTCAAAGTTAAGTAAATATGGTTGAGGAGTGTTTTGCGATGTTAATGTACGCCTTTCTCTTTCCAAGTCATCCCAGAGAAAAGAGAATGAAGCCAACTTCAACTCTTCTTCTGTATCTGGGAGCCAGAAATGAAAAAGTTGGGTTAGAAGAGACGATTGAGCAATTTCCATTAAAGATGAAAGCAGAAAAGACAAAGGGATTAAGAAACCTTGTATGACACGCCATTAACGTCATTGATTCATCCCTTCTTTGTGATTGCGTCACTCTCTTCATCACTTTTAAATTTTAATTGGACACAAGAATCAGTTCAGATTAAATCCGCTATTTTTGTCTCAGCAGTAGAACAAGTGGGGCTCAACAGTGGGAACTCGAGAACAAATTGATTTCTAAAGTAGCCTTAAAAAGTCAAATTGGCCCACTGCCACACGTGACTGTTTAAATAAAATAACCGAACAGACTCTTTTCTGTAGCATCAACATCCCTGTTCAAATAATTCAAATTATCTTCAAACATCCACTTATCTTGAGGCATTTCCCATTTTATTCTTCGAAGGCCATCACATAATACAAAAATGTACCTAGACAAAGCAGGAGCGACAACTTTTTTTCTGGTTATTCATTCACTCGCTTTCACTTTCTTTCTTCTTTCACAACTTTGTAAATACTTTTTTTGTACGCAACCACTTTCCATTTTACTTTTTACCTTTTTATTAACTCTACTTTTCCTTGCCTTCGTTAGCGGATGCTTCAACATTTTCTCTGACGTGTCTCATCCTCATCACAGCAGTCACTTTACGTTGTTATTATTACATTGTACGTAGCAGTTTTTGCAGATAGTTATGAATTGAATAGTCACTCCGAGTACGTAAGTTCACTTAATCAACAAGGTAATTGAAAGCTGAAGGAAGCCGAAAAGGGGGAAATTTTGTTCAATTTATTTCCCTAAAATTTCAATCCTTTTCTACTCTCCAGGAAAAGTTATGATGTGAAGTGGAATTGGAGATAGAATTACAAACATATGTATACGTACTTCTACTTACTATAGACTTTGCACGGCTTTACAACTAAAGTACGTCGATGGGTATTAAATTTCGTTTTAAATTACGAAACTCATTTTCCAATTGATCAACTATATATAACTGCAATTTCAAACTGAGAATGTTTCTCTGAAAAATTTGCGGTGTGGTAGCTCACTCTTACGTGTTGCGCAAAATTGGCAAGTTGATACTAACTGTCCTTGTGCGACTTCTCCAAAAGACTTTTTCCCGTCTTTATCAAAATATCTTCGTGCAATCAAATCTCTGCACGTAAAGCTACAGTTACAGACATTATTATGTACAGTTAGTTGATTTTAGATGGTTCCGCTTGAAATCTCGGATTCCTCTTCACAATACGAGCTAAATAATGATTTGAAAATGAAGCTTACATAGCAAGAAAACCACACATTTCTACAGAGAAAAGACATTCATTAGAAACGGCTTCCTTCCTATGGTAGAGTTCAGATTCAGGGAATAATTTGATTTGTTCACGTTACACAAGAAAGACACACTCTGGAATTCTGGAATGGAGTGACGCATATTACAGAACTACATCCTCCAAACCCTAACCACGCTTTTTTCCTCATATTCCCTGAGTGTGCAATTAATTACGTCGCCACTGTAAATTAAAGATTGTTCTTTCTTGTGTGCAAGTTACATACTTGCACTGTACGTATGTACATATTTACTTATTGTGTGCAAAGATTTCCTTGATCTCAATTCTTGATCTGCTGCTTCCCTGCACTTTATCTTGGAGATCGAGAAATTTGCAGTTTGCAAATTCGTTTGCTATTAATACTTCGTTAGTTCGTTGTGGTTGAACTTTCTCTTGCTCTGACTCTGAACACGTCTTCCAAGTAAAATGCAAAATCTTGTTCTCTGTCAAATTTTCTTATTGAGTTTCGTAGTAGTGGAATTATACTAATGAAATAATCCCTCTTGATCTTTTTCTCTACATCGATATTTCAGGAGGTAAACAACTGGCACTTTGACATCTTCAGACTCCACGACAAATCCACCGGACACAGCCTCAAGTACGTTGCGAAGGAATTGTTCAGCCGTTACGGGATCGTGAGTCGGTTTCGTCTCAACATGGACAAGTTGGAGTCCTTTCTTGGAGCCATTGAGCAAGGATACACAAAGCTGAAGAACCCTTATCATAATGATATTCATGCTGCAGACGTCACGCAAACACTTCACTACTTCATTGGATCCACGGGACTGGCGGTAAGCAAATTTTCTGGTTTTAACCACTTTCTCCAGTTTTAATCTACTTTATTGTTAATGTTGTATTGATTCGATGCAAATGTGGCACAGAGGAGAAAGAGTGAAAGCAGACAGACTCAGTCACCTTTACGTCCGTCTGAACAAAGTTTTTCCCCAATAACCTTTTTTTCAACGAGTGGGCTGTTTGATTATACAATTGCTGCTAGCTAAGATTTTTTTCTAAAAAAGACGTTCCTATTTTGTATATAATAATACAATAAATTTTGCCTGGATATTTCCAGCAGATGGGAAAAATTTCAAAGAATTTCAATATTGTACATGAAGAATGCTTTTCTCGTTTATTGCTTGGATCCCAGTCGCATCCGGGCTTTCACTCAACGTTGATCGACGTGAAGAGAAAGGCTTTCCTATTTACAAACTTAAATTAATGAAACTTTTTTGCGAATTTCTAGAAATTACTATTAAAAAGGCGATTATGTTTTCAATGTTGCAAATTGCAAATGCCTGGTCTCTCTTCTCTGTCTAGGTTTTCATTTAATCTTTGGATATTTAATTTTGATTCCCTTTTGTCAAGTTGACCCTTTCATTTTATTGAATGTATTCACTTATCGCAGCAAGTAATAGAATTATAATGACAGGCGAAATGAATCGGCATGGGACAGTTCATAAGGATGGAATAAGCCCATTACAAAGAATTATCTATTCCACCATTTCATTTTCCCACGCTTCGTCGTCCGCCATGTCTGCCTCAGCAACAGCGTCTGGCATTTGTGTATCATGTAGCATTAGAATTTTAATCACCAAAAAAACGAATGAAGAGCAGACATTACGCATCATTGAACTGTGGAGTGAAAGGATCAGTCTGCGAGTCAAATACTAAGCTAATATTATAATAATGTATTTATTATGCAAAATTAAAGTACATTCGGTAACAATAGTTAATGAGCGGATAACAAAATACGTCTATTTTATTAATACGATATCAAGAAGCTTGTGTTGACAAGTCTAGTAAAATTCGTTGTGTTTATGTAGGTAAATTTCTCCCTCTGAAATATGTATGCTGGACTGAGCCCGAGAGCTGTCTAAACATCCATAATATTGATTTGATTATTCCGCTAATCAGATTACATATCTATACTCATGCAACGGGTGTATTATACGTGTGCTGGAGTAACAGTTCATTTGCGGAGTGAAAGTACATTACCAGAGGAAAAGTCCGTTCCAGTGATTCCGACCTGATTATGAGTAGGCAGGCACACCGCACATTTCCCCTTTGTTCAGTTCGGTTCAGTTCAGCCATTTGCTAGGTTTTGTATTATTTCTATTGTATTGTATTCCAATGTACTTTTGATTTTCTCCAGAACATGTTTACGGATCTGGAAATCTTCTCCCTCCTGTTTGCTGCGCTGATACATGATTTCGAGCACACAGGGCGGACAAACAATTTCCATGTAAATGTCGGCACAGAGCTTGCTCTGCTCTACAACGATAGGTCGGTTTTGGAGAATCATCATGTGAGCGCTGCCTTCAGGTAAGTTCACTCTCCTTTCCGCTCTCTCATTCCATTTTCCTCTATTTATTTTCGTCATCGACATGCATAGTCATTCTTGTCCTGTCATATCAGAGAGAATCAAGTGAAAGTAAGAAAAACCCCGAGTCACTTCATTCATTCCATGGAATGGAATAATCTTGCTTTACGGACAAAGCTCAGCTCACCTCTTTTGTAGATATTCCTCAATGCTGGAAACGCAATGGAGATAAACAAGCGAGCCGGTATTACATAGCTTCGCTCTTTGATTTTGGACAGGGAATCACCATTTTCTGTTTTTGAAGACCTTTCTACTTGTAGGAAATAAATATTCTGAGAACGGAATGGCATATAGCTGGCAGCTGTGTGTTTTCTTCGAGCTTGTCATTCATTCATTTATTTCATCCTCTTTTACATTTTCCACCGTGTCACTCGTCCTCGTGTCGCATTTTTCTTCCTACACACATTACATTGTCATCTTCCCTTTCAACCTTTGCTTGCCACTGCCAGCGCCAGCAGCAACAAGGCTGATTTCCTTGTAAATACAACCGCCATCATGGCAATGATATCCATAATCCATAAGCTTGCTTTTATTTAAAAAGGATACTTTTTATTATCAGGATGTCATCCACAAAATAAAATATGCGAAATTCGTAGAAAAGAGAAATCATAGAAGGTAAAGTAAAAAACGTGATGAACGCTTCCGCTTCGTGTTTTCTTCTGTAATACCAGTGAATGGAACAATATGAATAATATTGAATATGAATCTGATTCTGGTTGGTTGGTGGTAGGATTCTTCTTTTTACTTTTCATATCCCCATCCAATTCTTTAAATATCCTTTCTTTGAACAAGGAGAACGAAACGACCGGATATTGGACATCACTGATTTTGTTACTAACAAAAATATTTTTATTAGGTGCCTAGACATAGGCAGGCAATATTTTTACTGCGTTGACATTCTAAGTTGTGCAGTGCATGATCTAAACTAGAAAACGAAAGCAAGTTATAAATAAAAACTAAATATGCATTTTTGACAACAGATCAGAAAATCGCAAAAAAAAAATTGCTATTTTAAGAATCTATCTTTGTAGGTATTTTAGGTAAACTTGGTTTCACAGTAGCGTTAGATGACTGACTACTTTTGAAAATACAAATTGGAATCTTCTTTACATTGATCTTTCCCCCTTTAACTCAGGTTACTTTGAACTTGAACAAATATTTAATCGCGTTTCTTTTTTTTACAACGAAGGATTCTAGATTTTAAGTATCATCATTCTGTTTTTATAGACAACGACCCATCCGTTTTTCTCATTTTTACATCTTTTTCCCTTGACTTTGCTTGTCAAAGCTATATATACATATTACCGAATGTTACGTAACGTAAAGAAAAATTAGATCTCAGAAGGGTGACGTTCGGATGAACATTTCGAACGGAACCTTATTTCATTCAATATCCTTCATGCTGCCTTTGAGTTTTTACTTTAAAGCTATGCTTTCCGTTTCCGGGAAGGAAATTCTCCAAGAGCTGCTAGGCACAGCTCTTTGAGTTCAATAAATACAAAAAATCACTTTTGCCATTGGATATTTATATTATTGTTGTCGCATTACGCAAGAAAACGGATTTATCAGTGAGATTAATTTAAGTTATCCTTTGGGTGTAATTGTTGGAAATCAGTTTTTAAGTCGAGGTTTTACTAAAAGGGATATTTAAAACCCTTATTCAATGATATATAAAGCATAAAGTTATGTAAAGCTGTTTATTAATAACAGATTAACTAATGGTGGAAAATGTTTTAATTTTTTAGATTACTCAGAGACGAGGATAAAAGTATATTAAGTAATTTAAAGCCTGAGGAATTCCGTGATTTTCGCAATTTGGTGATTGAAATGGTCCTATCCACTGACATGTCCACGCATTTTGCACAAATCAAGAACGTGAAGGCGATTCTCAACGGGGAAAAGTAAGTACCAGCACCATTTTTTTCTTC